>OU342742.1:277059973-277232547 GCA_910589775.1 Avena eriantha | reverse complement strand
CATGGATCCACCAGTGTCATTACATGTGTGCTCTTTTTACTAACAACAAACTAGAGTCATTGCATATGTGTTCTTTCACATACCACATATGGACCCACCAGTGTCATTGAAATGTGTGTTCTCTTCAGAGACCACACATGGATCCACCACTTCCATTGCATGTATGTTATTTTTACTAACAACAACCAGAGTCATTGCATGTGTGTTCTTTCACATACCACATATGGATCCACCAGTGTCATTGAAATGTGTGTTCTCTTCAGAGACCACACATGGATCCACCAGTGTCATTGCATGTGTGTTCTTTTTACTAACAACACCTGGAGTCATTGCATGTGTGTTCTTTTCACATACCACATATGGATCCACAAGTGTCATTGAAATGTGTGTTCTTTTGACAATCCACCTATGGATCCACCAGTTTCATTGCACGTGTGCTCTTTTTACTAACAACAACCAGAGTCATTGCATGTGTGTTCTCTTCAGAGACCACACATGGATCCACCAGTGTGATTGCACGTGTGTTCTTTTTACTAACAACAACTGGAGTCATTTCACGACTATTATTTTCACATACCACATATGGATCCACCAGTGTTATTGAAATGTGTGTTCTCTTCAGAGACCACACATGGATCCACCAGTGTCATTGCATGTGTGCTCTTTTTACTAACAACAACTGGAGTCATTGGATGTGTGTTCTTTTCACATACCACATATGGATCCACCAGTGTCATTGAATTGTGTGTTCTTCTCATTAACCACAGCTAGAGTTATTGAAATGTGTCTTCTCTTCAGAGACCACACATGGATCCACTTTTCACATACCACATATGGATCCACCAGTGTCATTAAAATATTTGTTCTCTTCAGAGACCACACATGGATCCACCATTGTCATTGCATGTCTGTTCTTTTTACTAACAACAACCAGAGTCATTGCATGTGTGTTCTTTTCACATACCACATGTGGATGCACCAGGTTCATTGCATGTGTGGTTCTTCTCATTAACCACCGCTAGAGTCATTGTATGTGTGTTCTCTTCAGAGACCACATATTTATCCACCAGTGTCATTGAAATGTGTATTATTTTCAACTACAACCGTTGGCCACAAACAATCGGGACGCAGAGCTAACCAGCAACCGCTCTGGGCTTCTAGATGACTCAATCTCCGATTGTTAGGCGCCGTTGGATCGGGGTTCATGGACGATAAGGATGTTCTTCGCAAGGGCGATCCGCGAGAAGTCTGTTCTGCGAACTGATTGGCAGTGGCAATGACGCTGGGCCTACGTCCTTGCCCTTATCCCCTTAACCTCGGGGCCAAAGCTCAGATCGTGTTACTTCATCTCCATGGAGAGGGACAGGCCCAAACTCAACTTGCACGAGGCTCAGATGTTTGCCCACTACGACATACTCGCACCGCCGTTTGCGAGGCTTTCGGCTGGCTTCGAGCTCAGCTACACCGGGGTTCATGTCACACCGCTCTTGCGCGACAACGTGTTGGCGAGGAAGATCGAGGAGCGCTGCCGCTAGCCGTCGGAGTGGAAGAGGGCAATGACACTGTACTCGCGCATGAGCGTGTACTAGCGAAAGTTGTTCAAGAAGGAGTAGGCTGCGTTGATTGAGTGTGCGGAACCCACCGGTGGGAGATCCACCCGGATCTATGCAACCCCGAAGGGAGGCAATGCTTCTGGGCAGTGCCTGGGCGTACGACCTCCACCGTTATCGATGCAGCGCACCGTGAAGAATCCATGAGGAGGAGGAACACTGTCGGGAACGCCGGCATCGATTCCGACGCGGAGGAGGCTAGCGGCGACGCAGACAACGTTGTCAATAATGGAGACTGCGGGAGCGTCATAGTCGATTAGGGCCACTTAAGCATAAATTAAATCTATGTACGGTATCTTAATGCGCTCTTTGGATCTGGGTCACTTGAGTCATGGTCGATTATCGTCATAATCTATATATGTTGGCCATGTTTTAGTTGTCTTTGTCTTTGAAACTAGTCGATCGAAACTCGTTCAATCCTGAAAATAAAGTTTGCGCGTTCCTGACATATCTGATGGGACAATACGCTGACTCTGCTCCCAGCACTTGATGGCACAACCATAATTTGGAGTGCACCAGAGGAGAAGGGATCGAGCGTGTTGTAATAGTGTAATACTCCTGTCCAGATATAACTGACTTAGGTTTTTTTAGATATTTAATAAATGTGTCTATACCCAAAACATGTCTAGATACATGTTTTAGGTTTCTCTGTCTTTCAAACTAATCAAAAGTCGTCAAATTCTGAACAAACAAAGTCATTGCATTCACATCTGATGGGAGAATATGCTGACTCTGCTACTTGATGGCACATCCATAATTCTGGAGTGCGCCAGAGGAGATGGGAATGCAAGGGAGATGGGAACTAGTAGCCACGTCCAAATGCAGGTAAAAAATTGATGTAATAATATTTAAAAAAATTGTAATCTGGTCCACATGACCCCATCACAGACACGTTGCACGCGCCAGATATAAATAAAGACGACACGACTAGTTTAGTTTCAATGATATAATTCAACATACGATGTTACTGTGCCCACATCTTTCTGCTCCTCTTATTAGTCTGCTAGCCCACACTGCATTAAGCATCAGTTGATGAGGATAAAAAAATGATAAAATGGCAAATAAAACATTTTTAAGCTTACCTTTCATCCGGAGAGTCGTACAAAGATGAAATTGGCAGGGATTTATTATTTCTCCTACAGTTAGCCGAAAGATCCTCAAGAACATCCTCAATCACCCCTGTAACTTTTTCGTATTCTAATACACCTCCATTATTTGCCCTTTCCTCCCCGTTCCACTTACCCTTTTGTTTCTTTTCACATCCTTTTATCGCCGGCACCTCCACTTCTTCATAAATTGGCTGCTTACGTATGTTTTCCTCCGAGAACTCATCACCGTCTTCGCGCTGCTCTTCGTCCAGTTCTGGCTAAGAAGCCTCATTTTCTGCCACCGGGGTGTGAACAGGGACAATATCATGTGTAACTAGGTTTTTGCACAACCTCTTGATATGGCCGTATCCGCCACAATGTTTGCATTTCCTTTTCCTAGCTCCTAGCCTTGAACCTTTATCGGTGGAGGCTTCGATCCCTATCTTTCTAGGCCTCCCATGTGGCCTCCTAAGAACTGGTCGTTGAAGTTTGAACCCTGGATCGACAATCTCCCAATCATTTTCATCGGCCATAGGTGGTACATTTTCTGAATAAGTTGCAGCAAACTTGTCCACGGAGAAATAGTTGTCGAGATAGTTCTCTATTTCAGCTCTGATACCTCTAAGCTTTAAGATGAAGTAAATTGCATGGTGACAAGGCAAACCAGTAATCTGCCACTGCCTGCATGAACAAGTCTTGTTTCCAATGTCTACAGTGTACCTCCGTTCACTTCCACGCTTGTATTCTGCATAAACCTTAGCCAATGTTCTGGAACTTCTGACCATCCTCATCTTTATCGTTCTCATTGCCCTGGTTCTTGCATTCAGTAACATAACCACCTTTGGAACTATTTTATGGCCTAAAAAATTTCTTGCAAAAATTATTTGCTTTAAATCTATCTTCACCATTATGCATTGTCTTATTGCATCCACCAAAATAACAATTCCAAGTGTCGTCATGGCCGAAATCTTATCATTGAAACTCTCTGCCAAATTATTGCAAACAAAATCCACCTTGCTTAACTCACCAAACTTGCTTCTGGCCCATAGCTTGGTGTGATGTTCTTCAAGGTATTTTTTCACCTTTGGCACTACATACATGTTCTGCAAGTAGCTTGCGTGCTTGGGGTGTATGTGTATGTCGATCGCCACAAGTCCTCTTCAAAGATCTTTCCTTTGAACTTCTGCGTGAAGTTAATAGCGAGGTGCCGCATGCATTCCCTATGCTCAACCCCAGGAAACACAGCATCAACAGCATTCTCAAGACCCTCACCTGCACCGGTATGTATCACCAAGCCTTCAGGGTGACCAATTACTTCCCGTAGTATACGCATGAACCATGTCCAGCTTTCATTTGATTCACCCTCAAGAACAGCATAGGCTACGGGTAGAAGCCAATTATGCATGTCCAAAGCACAAGAAGAAGCAACATGTCCCCTGAACTTCCCTGTTAAAGAAGTTGCGCCTATTGCCAAGTATGGCATGCAGCCGTCTAGGAACCCTTTCCAGCATGCCTTCAGGCAGACAAAACATCTCCTGAAGCATATCTTATCTGCCTGCTTATACCTGACCCCCCTAGAGACCTTTTCTCTTCCTTTCACAACCTCGTCATCGATGTCAACAACACTACCAGGTGATGTTTTCTCTACCTGAGCTTTGAAACTATACAACATATGAAAATTGTCATTCCACTTACCTTGAATGAAGTCTAGAGCCATCTCCTTCCCATCAAAGACTCTGTGGTAAGGAATCAGAACGTTAAACTTTTTGCTAATCTTTGCTCTGAGTTCAGCAGGTCCAATGTTATGATCCTGCCTCACCTAGTCAGGTACAGTAGCAGCAATCCACTTGGTAGTCGCCGGTCTAATTTTATCACTTAAAGAAGTATTAGGGAAGTTGTGTTTCTTCATGTTTACTTTGATCTGCATTCGATAAGAATCCAAATAATTCAGAGCTAGTTATCAGCAGAATAAATATGAGAAAGATTGAAACTAAATGTAGCTATTGCAACATGAAATGGGTGTCCACCCCGCATTGGAGATGCATGTAATCTCTATTTACACACATTACTTTCCCTACAGTGCACCCTAAATCTCTTTTGGTCACTCTTTTCAATGATAAATTCAAACCAAACTCTGATTGCATAGGTTGCAACTGCATATCTGCAGTCCTCCACATTATGAAAGACAGTCCCCTCATCAATTGTAGGATTGTCCCTGTCAAAGTGTATCACTGGCCTGTCCATGTCTTCGTCGTCGTATCTACATCCCATTTCCACATCTTCACATTCCTCTTCCTCATCAGTCCCATAGTCAGGCTCAAAGTTCGAATCAACCAAATATTCCCTACTCTCCATCCTATCAGGGTCAGCAACCACGTCTGGATATGCTTTCTCATCATCATCCGCACCGCCAAACATTTCAGTGCCTTCATGCTCGCTTGACAAAGCATCATGCTTAAGGACAAGCTGTACATACATTCTGCGGTTACCAACACATATCCTTGCCATCACCACGGGAATAGAAACGCTAATTGGGGTATGCAGAAAAGGAATCATAGTTCTTACCCTTCAATGTGGACGCACGGCACCTTCTCCGGGCTCCATACCTCCAAAGCTCTACACCCGGCTTCCTCTCCCCCTGTTTCATTGTCCTTTGTGCTCTGAAGACTTGAAGGAGGTTCCGTGCTCTCCAGCCATGTAGGACCCATCTCCATGTTCTCAAGCCTCACAGGATCCATCTCCGAGCCGCATCCGAATCACCAGCGTCGTTGGGCCCGTAACCCAACGGCCGACTCTTGTTTTTCATTTCCAGACGCGCCTGGGTGGTGGACGGCGGCAAGGAGATAGGGCAGGGAGCTGAGGGGAGGGGACGTCAGGGGATGGCCGGGAGGGGAGGGCGGGAGGATGACGGCCCAAGAGGACGACGAGGGCGGTGCACGACTGACCGGAGTGGCGGCAGCAGGAGTAGTGGAATGGAGCGGACTGGAGCTGGTTGCGACAAAGCATGGAAAATTGCAAAATAATGTGTTGGTGGGCAGCACCAGCCCTTGAACCTGGGACGTGCGCCGTCGAAGGTGGATGAGGCGGGCCCGCCGGTCATAAAATATGCCACCTGTCAGCGCACTATGCACGGTAGCACTTCACGGAATTTTTTAGCAGGTCCCACATGTCAGTCTGTTTGATCAAAACTTGCATGTAGTGCATGGCTGGTTCACGCGCTAGTTCCGAAAAAAAGCCCGTTGATCCAAACTTGAAGTGGCAGTTCCGCTTCTTCTCCCTCGTCTCCTCGTCTCCTTGCAGTGGCAGTTCTGCTTCGTCTCCCTCGTCTGTTCTCCTCTTCTTCTTGTCCTCGCAGTGGTAGTTCTTCTTTGTTCCTCGATCAAAAGATTCCCGCATGTAAGCCATGGCCAGTAGCCGGATGAAGAGGAACTGGTCTGATCTCCCAGCCGACCCACTTCGCAAGATCGCCGACTACTTGTTGGAGAAAGAGGAGTACGTCGACACCTATGCTGCTTGTTGGGAAGTCTACACCGATTGGTGCCGCACTTTAAAGGTGCCCGAATTCCATCTCAACAACTGGATCATCATAGATCACACACTTCCAGACGTTGGCGACTTCACCTTCCTCAACCTCGCCATTGGTCATTGCTTTAGGACAAATCTAATGGACGTCCATCGCAGGTTCACATTCACATCCGGTATTTATTGGTATTTTCCATTGTAAACATCTTAGTGCTAACTGATGCCCTCTTCTTCCAAAAGATTCTACTTCGTCGGCATTTCTCGTGGCATCATCATGCTTGCTCAAAGGGTGGAGCCATACTAGATTTGGCTTCTGAACCCAATCACTCGTAAGTCTAACACTGAGTTTCAAGCACACATACCATCTGATCTTCTAGAATTTGTCGTCATGACAGTCCCCGACGATGGTGTTCATTTGCACTGATTATCCAGATCATATTGCATGGGCCGATGAGAGCACCCCAATGGGGCAAATCAATGAATCATCTGGAGAAGGATTGTATTCACCACCTCCTGATACACTTCTGGTCTGCATGACGGCATTCCGAGGGGAAGTATATGCATTACTTGAGAATGTAGACATCTTGTCGACCAACATCCAGTTACAGCAGCGCGCGAGCACTGTCACGATTGCCAAAATGATTTCAGGCCCAGCCTTTGAACAGGTACGCGGAACCTACAACTTTTACCTTGTGGAGTCAGATGGTGATCTGCTTCTTGTGTTGAACGGGGATTTCGCCAAAGGGCAACCGGTGTTGTATCGGGTGGACACGGAGAACCGCTCTCTCGAGGCCATCGGTGACATTGGAAATCGTGCCCTCTTTGTTGATTACAATCAGTCTATCTCCATTGACACCAGGTTACACCCCACAGTCAAACCCGGTTGCATATACTACAGGAATTATATCAGACTGTACGATCATGAGGTTCAAGCCTGGGAAGAGGAACCAACGATGGTAATGTATGTCTTAAGTCTGGAACATACACCGAGGCCTTACCCTCTGGATGAGATACTGGCAGCATATTGCAGACGGAGAGAGTTCTCTGAACATGTGTTGCAGCACGCGGGAACCGCCGCTGACGAAATATATAGGGGAGAATGAATCATATATTCATCCTAGGTTATTTGCTAGCATTTTAGGTCTATTTTTTGAAGTAGAAATTTGTACTGTATTTATATTATTTCGATCAGCAGTATGCATATTACCTTTTGGACTTGCAATGTATTTAATTTTAGTACTTTCAGAATTCAAAGTATTTATTTTTAGTAGCTTCTTTCAGAATTCTCTGAGTTCGACATGGGCATCAGCTCAACGCCGGAATTCAGGTTCCACATGGAAAATTGCACAATAATATGTTGGTGGTCGTCACCAGCCCTTGAACCTGGGATGCGCGCCGTCAAAGGTGGAGGAGGCGGGTTCGCCAGTCAGAAAACATGCCACGTCGACATCCCTTGTTTCTGATGCCCTTTAAAAAAAAGAAAACACACCACATCGTCATCCCCTGTTTCTCATGGTGTTGCTACAATCGACGGTACATTGTGGCATATAAATAATATCGTATAAACAAAAGGGCATAGTCATCAACATTTCTAAAATGAAACCCGGTCCTGTCTCCTACCTGTCCTGGTACATTGCCCGATGAGGTGGATAGCCACGACCGATATTTTTAATACGTTCACACTCTTATGCTGAGAAGGGAAATAAAGATTGAGCGGTTAATGCAACGAGTGTCGAATTATTACCCTCTAAGAAAATGGGAGATGGTTATTTTCACGTGTGCCCGTAGTCCAAACCTACTGTCAGTCTTTCACTCCCCTTCTCCGACAAACCACAGTTCACCTTGCGCATCTCCTCCACGCCGCACCAACTAGGGTAACATGGCCCCACCTAAGTAGCCGCCACCGCCGCCGTGACAGCCGCTGAAACTGGGGTATTTAGCCCCTCTAAGGCAGGCCATGAAGCTCTACTTCAAGGCCGGTCTCCCATTGCCCTGCCAGGCGGATGATTTCCCCGAATGTGCCGAATCTGCCATGGCGGCGACGGCGGCGTCGTCGGTGCCAGATGTGGCAAGAAGGGCCAAGAGAACTATGTGGAGAAATCGCACGGCGGCATTACGGCATGCTCTAGGTAGTGGGAACAAGGTACATATCAAATCGTTCACGAGAGCATGCCGCCGAAGGTACAAACCCTCAAATAGGGCAGCGCCAAGGTCTAGGACCTCTCGCGTCCATGCTTCAGCGTGGACTACCTTACCGAAGTGGGGGAGGCTAGGAGCACGCCGTCTACGGCAAAGACGCTCCATCCTACGCACCGTCGGAGGCCGTACCATGGCGGTGACCAAGCGTCTCCACTCAGCATGCTGGATTGTTCGACAGCCGGAGCCGGCAGCGGGCATCAGCTCAGCCCCGGAATTCAGGTTCGAGTTCACACGGACCTACGATCCCAAGAAGGAGATGCCGAATTTCAGTTTCGAAGAAATCGTTGCGGCGGCGCGGATGGTCCAACTAAACTGGGACTGGCGCACGCAAATCGCTCGTGCATGAACGATGTAGATTTCTTGTAGTTTGGCGGGAAGGCAATAGATTAGTTTGGGTTAAATGATCAAAGAACTTATGTCCTCTCAAGGCAATTGGCCAGCCAACTTTTCTGGTGGAGATCTGTAGTTTCTTCAGTGTAGAATAGTTAGTAGGAAGTTTGTAGATGAAATGCTGACGAATTGTTCTATAAACTAGTAGGAAGTTTCGCAAACTTTTGTGCAGGTATAAGACCCTTTTGTATGGAAGTACTACTGTTGTAAGCATATACTATCAAGTATCTATTTCCTTCAATAACTAGTCATGGTTAAATCTAGTTAACTTGCATTTTTTATCCCAGACTATAGATTTTGCGTCTGTTGTCTGTGTTGTAAACTATTTTTCCTTTGTCTTGTGTTGCCTGCAAAATGGTCCTGTAGTTCAACGTGTTACAAATATAGCTACCTTGTACTTGAAGAGGAGATGGACTACATTTTCTTGACATCCACAGAATTGACATTGCTCATTGCTAGACCACCCTCTTTTCATGAGGTTGTCCTTGGTTATTCACAGAAATTATAAAGCACGGTGTTCAACTACATCGATTCAAACTATTACACACACACTACATCAAATTCATTACCCACACATACTACCTCGATTCAAATTATTACACACATACTACTTCAAACTATTACACACACGTACTACATCGATTCAAACTATTACACATTTTTAGTCGATGCTAACTTCCTGCTATGCTCTCCATATTACAAATTCATTAGCCACACATACCATGGCAATTCACTAGAGCTCTGTCTTCACTCGACAGAAATCAGAATCACCAGCTCGTCCAAGCCTAGTTCCCCTACCGAAACTGTGTGTGTCGTCGCGAAATGGTGGTGGTCCTGTGCCATCGATCCATCTAGGCCAACACTGCAGGCGACGAGGATGCTTTCTAGCAGCCTCTTCAGGGCCCTGAATGCCATGTACTGATTCCAGAACCTCCTCCAGGTGGATGATGACCGGGTGCTTCCAGCAAAGCTGTCGCCCGGCCCTGCTTGAATATGCACCTCGTACATCTTAGGAATGGCGTTAGGATCTTTCAGCCACACCTTTACCTCAATGACCCATCCATCGCTCGGTGGCACGATTTCCACCAGCTCGCCGCCAAGGCTACTGACGACCTGCTTGAGGGCCTCCGGCTCCCAAGCATCCAATGGGAGGCCGTCAAAGCCGAGTTTGGAGAAGAAACGAAGCTGCCCGAAGTGATCATCCCACCCAGAGGCACGATGCCAATGCATGAAGCTCATTATCTCCCTGTAGCACTCGAAAGAACGGGAAGAATGCAGCACACGCTCGGTGTCTGATCTATGCTCAAACCAAACAAAAAATCGAATGGTAGCGCACATACCTCAATCCTGACCTCATTTCATCTGATCCCAAAACGAGACATGAAAGCCGATAGCAACTCTGCCAGCGACATGGCAGGACGGACGCCTAGTACGGTGGCCATGAGAGCGTGGTCATCGAACTGCTGTGCCAGGGCTACCATTCCTGGTTTGCGCGGCACACGCAACTTCCTGAGGCTAGTCGCCGGCCTAGATCGCCCGACGGGACGCGCATAGTCGAGCGAGAAGGACTAGCCAGAGGCGATATATTAGTCTGGGGACGCGAAGCTCCAATACACCGGATGATGCGACGGCGGCGGCTGCGAGCTTCGATTAGAGGCGTGGGAGGTTGACCGGACATGGCGGGGACGCAAATTAGAGCAAGTGCGAGCTCCGATCTGAGACGAGCAGTCGGAGCTGAGAAAATGTTATGGGGAGGGGAGTAGGGGAGAAGACCAGAGTAGAGCAAAGAAATAGATCTGGTCCACTCAGGGATCTGGTCCATGCAGGGGTAAGCTAGTCCACAACAGCAAAATATAACAGGGAATACTGACGTGGCGGGCCAAGAAGATTTGACCTAACGGCGGTTTTTGAGTTCAATTATTTTTCTTCTGGTTCAAACGACCGTTAGGCCGTTAGATTTGTATTCACCCCTATTTGGCCCTTATGGCCAATTGGTGATTCTACTACGGCCCCTCCGCGCGATTGATGACAACTCGGGTACCACGGTGCACTCACCCGGGAAGTTTGGTACCGCAAACAAACATTCCCCAATGATACACACACACATCCAGGTGGGTGTGGTGATCCAACATCTTTAGAACTAGTTCTCCACCTGCATGGCAGTTGAATACTATCATGTTGCTAGGGTTCATGGACATCGTTGGACACATGCTGGAGTGACATTACATGTGTTCTTTTCTAAACCACAATGGTACACACACACATACAGATGGGTGTGGTGATGAAACATCTTTCAAACTATTGTTCCACTACATGTGGAAGTTGAAGCAAAACATGTTGCTAGGCTTCCTAGACATGGTTGGACACATGCTGGAGTGACATTATATGTGTTCTTTTCCAAATGACAATGACACACACACATAGCCAGCTGGGTGTGGTGATGTAACATCTTTCAAACTGGTTCTCCACTGCATGCGGCAGTTGAATCCCATCATGTTGCTATGGTTCCTAGACATGGTTGGACACGTGTTGGAGTGACATTGCATGTGTTCTTTTCCAAACCACAATGGTACACACACACATCCAGGTAGGTGTGGTGATGAAACATCTTTCAAACTGGTGATCCACTACATGTGGCAGTTGAATCACAACATGTTGCTAGGGTTCCTGGACATGGTTGAACACATGCTTGAGTGGCATTGCATGTGTTCTTTTCGAAACCACAATGATATACACACACACATCCAGGTGGGTGTGGTGATGGAACATCTTTCAAACTGGTGCTCCACCTGCATGTGACAGTTGAATCCCAGCATGTTGTTAGGGTTCATGGACATGGTTGGGCACATGCTGGAATGACATTGCATGTGTTCTTTTCCAAACCACAATGATACACAGACATCCAGGTGGGTGTGGTGATGAAACATCTTTCAAACTATTGTTCCAGTACATGTGGCAGTTGAATCCAAACAGGTTGCTAGGGTTCCTAGACATGGTTGGACACATGATGGAGTGACATTGCATGTGTTCTTTTCCAAACGACAATGACACACACACACATCCAGGTGGGCGTGGTGATGCAACATCTTTCAAACTGGTGCTCCACTACATCTAGCAATTGAATCCCAGCATGTTGCTAGGGTTCCTACACATGGTTGGACACATGCCGGAGTGACATTCCATGTGTTCTTTTCCAAACCACAATGACACACACACACACATCCAAGCGGGTGTGGTCATGCAACATCTTTCAACCAAGTGCTCCACTGCATGTGGCTATTGAATACTAGCATGTTGCTAGGATTCTTGGACATGGTTGGACACATGCTGAAGTAATATCGCATGTGTTCTTTTCCAAGACACAATGACACACACACATCTAGGTGGGTGTGGTGATGCAAAATCTTTCAAACTGGTGCTCCACTACCAATGGCAGTTGAATCCCAGCATGTGGCTAGGGTTCCTGGACATGGATGGACACATGCTGGAGTGACATTGCATGTGTTATTTTGCAAACCACAATACGACGCACACACATCCAAGTGGGTGTGATGGTGCGACATCTTTCAAACTGGTGCTCCACTACATGTGGCAGTTGAACCATAGCATGTTGCTAGGGTTCCTTGACATGGTTAGACACATGCTGGAGTAACATTGCATGTGTTCTTTTCCAAACCATAATGACACACATGCATCTAGGTGGTTGTGGTGATGCAACATCTTTCAAACTGGTGCTCCACTACATGTGGCAGTTGAATCCTAGCATGTCGCTAGGGTTCCTGGAAATGGTTAGACACATGCTGGAGTTACATTGCATGTGTTGTTTTCCAAACCACAATGACACACAGTCACACACATCTAGGTGGGTGTGGTGATGCAACATCTTTCAAACTGGTGCTCCACTTCATGTGGAACTTGAATCCCAGCATGTTCCTAGGGTTCCTGGACATGGTTGGACACATGCTGGAGTGACATTGCATGTGTTATTTTCCAAACCACAATGATACACACACACATCCAGGTGGGTGTGGTGATGCAACATCTTTCAAACTGGTGCTCCACTACATGTGGCAGTTGGATCCCAGCATGTTGCTAGGGTTCCTGGACATGGTTGGATGCATGCTGGAGTGACATTGCATGTGTTTTTCCAAACCATAATGATACACACACATCCAGGTGGGTGTGGTGATGCAACATCTTTCAAATTGGTGCTCTACTACATGTGGCAATTGAATCCCAACATGTTCCTATAGTTCTTGGAAATGTTTGGACACATGGTGGAGTGACATTACATGTGTTCTTTTCCAAACCACAATGATACACACACATCAAAGTGGATGTGGTGATGCAACATCTTTTAAATTGGTGCTCCACCTGCATGTGGAAGTTGAATCCCATCATGTTGCTACGGTTCCTGGAGATGGTTGGACACATGTCGGAGTGACATTGCATGTGTTCTTTTCCAAACCACAATGACACGCACACACATCCAAGTGGGTGTGGTGATGCAACATCTTTCAAACTGGTCCTACACTGCATGTGGCAGTTAAATCCCAACATATTGCTAGTCGATACATTGCAAATGTATCTATAATTTTTGATGTTCCATGCTTGGTTTTATCTACTTTCTTATGTTTTGTCCACACTTTAGAGTACTTTTCATATGATTTCTTTGACTAACCTATTACCAAGAGCCACAGTGCCAGTTGCCTGTTTTCTGCGGTTTTTGGTTCTAGGAAAGTCAGAAAATGAATATTCTCAGAATTGGACGGGACAAAAGCCAAAGTTCCTATTTTACCGGAAGACTCATGGAGCCAGAATACAAGATGAGCGAGGGCTAGGGCCTGGCCACACCATGTGGTGGTGCGGGATAGCCCTGTCCGCGCTACCAGGTGGTGTGGGCCCCTCTGGCCTCCACCGACCTTGCCTCTTCGCCTATAAGAAGTCTCCTGATGCATAAACCCTAGAAAATCAAGCCTCTAGCCACGAAAATTTCCGTAGCGCCGCCGCCACCAAAGGGGAGATTCGGGGGAAAAAGTCTCTGTTCCGGCACCCTGCCGGGACGGGGAAGTGCCCCCGGAGCCATCTCCATCGATCTCCACCACCATCTCCATCACCATTGCTGATTCCCATGATGAGGAGGGAGTAGTTCTCTCTCGAGGCTAAGGGTTCTACCGGTAGCTATGTGTTCATCTCTCTCTCTCTCTATGCATGATCTTATTGAGATCATGAGCTTGTAATCTATAGATCTAATCTGCTCTCCCCATGTGTGTTAAAGTGACAGCGTGCTCACCATGGTGGCACTTAGGCTAGAGATTAAAAATACTTGTTATGAGTTATATTTTGAGTTGGATGTTTCTATGAAATTGTGGTGTTTGTTGGACTCATCTAGTGCTCAAGGTGACAGTGTGGGGTTTTCTAGATGGGAAAGGCTTACTTTGAGGTGTGTTGTTATAGCCCTACCATTGATTAGAGTGTCCAATCGGAGAGTAGTTAAGAGTAGTATCATGAAGAGAAGATATTTATGAGAGAGTGTTCACTAGTGAAAGTATGATACCTATGCCTTGTTTCTAAGCATTGATACACCGTTTGCTATTAGATCTATTACATGTTTGCTTGCTCCCATCTTTATTTCATTTTGCTTTTAGTCTCTTCCACGCCATCAAGTTATCTTCTATCGCTGTTACCACTTATAATTATCCATACCACTTGTATTTCACTATCTCTTCGCCGAACTAGTGCACCTATACACCTGACAAGTGTATTGGGTGTGTTGGGGACACAAGAGACTTCTTGTATCTTCATTGCAGGGTTGCTTGAGAGGGGATACCTTTGACCACTTCCTCCGTGAGTTCGATAAACCTTGGGTGATCCACTTAAGGGAAAACTTACTGTTGTTCTACAAACCTCTGCACTTGGAGGCCCAACAACTGTCTACAAGAATAGAAGTGCGTAGACATCAAGCTATTTTTTGACGCCGTTTCCGGGGAGGAAAGGTAAAAGGTATTCACACCGGAGGATTAAAGAAGAAGAACCTCCCACGGCAATCGCCTATTTTCTGGCGTCGTTGCCGGGGAGGTAAGGTAAAAGGTACTCACATCCTCCGGTGTGAGTGCTCGAAGTTATTTCCTTTATATTTTGCAATTTTGTCTTTTTGTTTCTTGTTTTCACTATTTAGGCTTAATGGAAAACAACAACAAAATTAGAGAGCTTTATAGTATTTATCTTGAGTTAGGACATGAAGTGTTTGAAGAGAAAATTAAAAAACCTATGGAACTTTATTTGCATGCTAATAGCAATGTTGTTAGTATGAATTCTTTGGACACCATTATTGCTAATGCTATGGAAACGTCTAAGCTTGGGGAAGTTAGTTTTTATGAAAATGATCTTTTTAGTTCCCCAGCTTTGGAAGATAGATATTCTATTGCTTATGATGATACAAAACCTCCAATATATGATGATTACAATGATGAGTATGATATTTTCAGTCCACCTACTATTGAGGAGAAAATTAATTATGATTACAATATTCCTCCTATATTTGATGATTATGGTGATGAGAATGATAGCTATTTTGTTGAATTTGCTCCCACTAAAATTAATAAGAATAACTATGCTTATGTGGAGAGTAATATTGATTATATGCATGTGGATCATGATAAGAATGTTTTATGTGATAGCTATATTGTTAATTTTATTCATGATGCTACTGAAAGTTATTATGAGAGAGGTAAACATGGTTTTATATATCTCAACAATATTAAGTTTGCCCTCTTTATGTTGAAAGTCTTGAAGTTGCACTTGTTTTGCTTTCCTATGCTTATTGCTTTGTGCTTTCATGACTAGTTTCTTTACAATATTCCTATACATAGGAAGTGGGTTAGACTTAAATGTGCTTTGAATTTGCTTCTTGATGCTCTCTTTTACTTCAATTCATATTTCTTATGTGAGCATCTTCTCAAACTATCATGCCTAACTTGTTAAAGAAAAGTACTTATTGGGAGATAACCCAAAAGTTTTAGATGAGTCTTGGAAGTTATTACCTCTTTAATAACCGCTCCTTATCATTTTTGTGTGGTTTTTGTGCCAAGAATAACCTCTAATGAGAGAGAAGTAATGATTGGGAAAGTTGTTGTCCCGAAACAGATTTATGTGCTTCACCGTAAAAATTCGTGTAAAATCTCTGAATGTATTTTTGAGGCGTGAATTGTTGTGCTTCTGCCCCAAGTTGTTATATAACTTTCGTTAGTTCAACAGTTTTTGATTTGAGCAACAGAAGGTCTTCGAAAATATTCATCTTTACTAGCTGGTATGTTTTGACAGATTTCTGCCATTTTCTGCATTTGCTTCTTGTTCGTTCCTTTTTGAGTTCTTTTGGGGAATTGAGCTTTCTGAGAGAAGTGCTACAGTAGCTAGTATTATAATGGAAGTTTATTGGTGTTGAAACTGAACATAAAGACTTATTATCTTGAGTGCACTAATGTTGCTAATAAAGATTGTGTGAAGTTTTGTATGAAGGAAAAATTTCAGGTGTATGGAAGGAATGAGTAATGAGATGAATAATGGAATAAAGCTCAAGCTTGGGGATTCCACGCGTGTCACCCCAAGAAATATCCAAGAAGTACAAGCGTCAAAGCTTGGGGGATGCCCAAGGCATCCCCTTCTTCATCAATAAAAATCCCAGGTTTCTTCCAAACACTTCGTTTTTATTGTTTCATGCACACTTGTGTTGTTCTTGGAGCGTCTTCGTTTTAGTTCTTAGTTTTCATTTGCTTGGTTTTCTTAGTTTGCTTGAATAAGTTGGTTGGACCCCAACATACTTCTTTTGGAGATAGACACACCCCGTTTTTCATTGCCTAGAACACTATAGTTTCCATTCTTATTGTTTTGTGAGTGTTCTCTTTTGCTAGCACTGGGTTTAGCCTTAGTTTTCTTGTGCTTTCAGCTTAGAACTTTTTAGTTCTTCTTTTTGTATTTGTGAGACAATCTCACTGATCTTTATTTATTATTATGTTTGTGAGTTCTTTCAAATAAGTTGGGCTTGATTGGAAAAGAGTAGGAAAGTTCATGCTTAAGTGTTAAAGAGAGTTTGTTTTTGACTGTGGCCTATGCTTTGTCATGCCATGCTTGATATTGTTTTGGCTTTATGCTTAGTATTCTTTGTTGTAGCATGACTTGTTATAAACAATTGAGATTGCTTAATGTGCCTTGGATGAATCATGCGTTGTTTTAGCATATTAAAGCATAGTATAGTGGTATTCTCCTTTGATGCTTTATTTGGGTTGACTTGGCGCATGCTCACACCATGTTATGACTATCCCAAGTCACCATAGCCTTTATGATCCTTTAATTTTCAACTTGTAGTATCACTTTATGCTTTGGTCAATGATGTTTTGTCACTCTACATGATTATGGCCATTATTTCTCTCTTAGTTTGTCGCTCTAGTCTTTTGCTAGCCTCTGTAACCAAGTATGAGTTCCACTCATGCATCCAACTCCTTAAACCAAGTTGTTCCAAAGAGTCCACCATACCTACCTACTAGCTTATGCTATTACAAGTATATTCTTGTTTTTATCTACCTTCCAAATTAAACTTGTTATGAGAAAACTAGTGATTAAAGCTCTCACGAACTTGATGGTACACTTTACTTTTCTTGCACTTAATAAACTTGAACCATTGGTTCCTTCTTTGTTGCATATATGCTTACGCTTTATAAGTTGAAGTTATCAGAACCATGTATCATGGGGAACGCTTTCAACATTGCACATGTACATTGTACCCCGTTGATATCATGTTCTTTTGCTTATGGATCCCGACGGTGTGAAATAAAGGTGGAACTTGTAAGATCATGGAGTTTGTATGTGTGTTAGAGAAACGCCTGGGCCGCTAGCCTAAGCCATGCCTCATCATGGTGGAAACTTGCAGCATAACCAAAATGAGCACTCTATGAAGCATCCTCAATAAAAACCTATGCAAATAGCAAATAAAAAGATTGCTGAGATGCTCATTGTCTGCTTGCCTTGTCATTTTGATTACGGGATAGCTCATGTATCATGTGCAAGGGGTACCCCGTTGGCGGTTCTTTATGATACATATCTACTTACAATGACAAGAGCTTACTCGTGACTAAAGTTGAGTACCATGAGGTTCGGTCTTCGTAAGTAAGGGGCATGAGATTTCTGCTTATAACTTGTCAAGCATATCCTCTTAGCTGTGTCACTTTAACCTTAATCACCTTCAAGATGCTTATGATAGGGGCATTGAGAGCTGAAAGCTATTAAGTACCATAATTTTTGGAAGCTCTTTATGAGACTTGAATCCCTACTTCCTTTTACAAAAGGCCTTTCTTCCATCATTATATTGAGTCTCCACCTTCTATCTTTATGCACCTACTTTGAGAGCATAGTGGCCATTCTTAGTTCTATGTGCATTGTCCCAAGACTAAGTTGATTGATGCATAACTTGTTATTGCTTGTTTTAAACTATTGTATCTAGTCACTCTTATGAACTTTGAAGGTGTCTTATGCATTTATATTTGCTACTATATGAGGGACAAGATGAATACTATTATGCTATGTTTTCTTTATGTGAAACAAACAAACGTCTTGCAAAGCATTGTTATTCATGAATCTTTTGTTTGTGCCTTTTCATGTTGCATCATAGTTTCTTTACTTATTGCTAGAACTTTGCCTTTCATGTAATTATTGAAGTACTATGATCCCAGCATTGAATGTTTTACAAATACTTTGATCAAGTTTATGATGGTGCATGTCACCTCAAAAATTATTCTTTCTTTTTATCACTTACCTACTAGAGGACGAGCAGGAGTTAAGCTTGGGGATGTTGATACATTGCAAATGTATATATAATTTTTGATGTTCCATGCTTGGTTTTATCTACTTTCTTATGTTTTGTCCACACTTTGGAGTACTTTTCATATGATTTCTTGGACTAACCTATTAACAAGAGCCACAGTGCTAGCTGCCTGTTTTCTGCGGTTTTTGGTTCCAGGAAAGTCAGAAAATGAATATTCTCAGAATTGGACGGGACAAAAGCCAAAGTTCCTATTTTACCGGAAGACTCACGGAGCCATAATACGATATGGAGGAGGGCCAGGGCCTGGCCACACCATATGGTGGCGCCGGCTAGCCCTGGCCGCGCCACCAGGTGGTGTGGGCCCCTCTGGCCTCCACCGACCTTGCCTCTTCGCCTATAAGAAGCCTCCCGATGCATAAACCCTAGAAAATCAAGCCTCTAGCCACGAAAAGTTCCGTAGCGCCGCCGCCACCAAAGGGGAGATTCGGGGGCCAGAAAGTCTCTGTTCCGGCACCCTGCGAGGACGGGGAAGTGCCCCCAGAGCCATCTCCATCGATCTCCATCACAATTGCTGATTCCCATGATGAGGAGGGAGTAGTTCTCTCTCGAGGTTAAGGGTTCTACCGGTAGCTATGTGTTCATCTCTCTCTATGCATGATCTTATTGAGATCATGAGCTTGTAATCTATAGGTCTATTCTGCTACTCAAGTGCTTTATTAGATCTTTTCTCTCCCCATGTGTGTGAAAGTGACAGCGTGCTCACCAAGGTGGCACTTAGGCTAGAGATTACAAATACTTGTTATGAGTTATATTTGCAGTTGGATGTTTCTATGAAATTGTGGTGTTTGTTGGACTCATCTAGTGCTCAAGGTGACAGTGTGGGGTTTTCTAGATGGGAAAGGCTTACTTTGAGGTGTGCTGTTATAGCCCTACCGTTGATTAGAGTGTCCAACCGGAGAGTAGTTAAGAGTAGTATCATGAAGAGAAGATATTTATGAGAGAGTGTTCACTAGTAAAATTATGATCCCTATGCCTTGTTTCTAAGCATTGATACACCGTTTGCTATTAGATCTATTACATGTTTGCTTGCTCCCATCTTTATTTCAGTTTGCTTTTCGTCTCTTCCACGCCATCAAGTTATCTTCTATCGCCGTTACCACTTATAATTATCCATACCACTTGTATTTCACTATCTCTTCACCGAACTAGTGCACCTATACACCTGACAAGTGTATTGGGTGTGTTGGGGACACAAGAGACTTCTTGTATCTTCATTGCAGGGTTGCTTGAGAGGGGATACCTTTGATCACTTCCTCCCTGAGTTCGATAAACATTGGGTGATCCACTTAAGGGAAAACTTGCTGCTGTTCTACAAACCTCTGCACTTGGAGGCCCAACAACTGTCTACAAGAATAGAAGTGCGTAGACATCACTAGTGTTCCTGGACATGGTAGGACACATGCTCGAGTGTCATTGCATTTGTTCTTTTCCAAACCACAATGTAACACACACACACACATCTAGGTGTTTGTGGTGATGCAACATCTTTCAAACTGGTGCTCCACCTGCATGTGGCAGTTGAATCCCTGCATGTTGCTAGGGTTCCTAGACATGGTTGGACACAAGCTGGAATGACATTGCATGTATTCTTTTCCAAACCACAATGATACACACACACACATCCAGGTGGGTGTGGTGATGAAACATCTTTCAAACTATTCTTACTACATGTGGCAGTTGAATACAAACATGTTGCTAGGGTTCCTGGACATGGTTGGACACATACTGGAGTGACATTGCATGTGTTATTTTCCGAACAACAATTACTCACACACATCCAAGTTAGCGTGGTGATGCAACATCTTTCAAACTAGTGATCCACTTCATGTGGCACTTGAATCCCATCATGCTGCTAGGGTTCTTGGACATTGTTGGACACATGTCGGAGTGGCATTCCATGTGTTCTTTTTGAAAACACAATTATACACACACACATCAAAGTGGATGTGGTAATGCAACATATTTCAAACTGGTGCTCCACCTTCATGTGGCAGTTGAATCGCAGCATGTTTCTAGGATTCCTAGACATGGTTGGACACATGTCGGAGTGAAATTGCATGTGTTCTTTTCCAAACCACAATGACATGCACACACATCCAAGTGGGTGTGTTGATGTAACATCTTTCAAACTGGTTCTCGACTGCATGTGGCAGTTGAATCCCAACATGTTACTAGGGTTCCTGGACATGGTTGGACACATGCTAGAGTAACATTGCATGTGTTATTTTCCAAACCACAATGACACACACATCCAAGTGGGTGTGGTGATGCAACATCATTCAAACAGGTGCTCCACTACCTATGGCAGTTGAATCCCAGCATGTGGCTCGGGTTCCTAGACATGGTTGGACACATGCTAGAGTGACATTGCATGTGTTATTTTCCAAACCACAATACCACACACACATCCAAGTTGGTGTGTGATGACCCATAAGTATAGGGGATCGCAGCAGTCTTCGAGGGAAGTAAAACCCAATTTATTGATTCGACACAAAGGGAGCCAAAGAATATTTATAAGCCTTAACAACTAACTTTTCAATTCAGCTGCACTTGGAAACAATCTTGCTCGCAGTAGTTTATCAGTAGCAATAGTTTTGTAGTAGTAATAGCAAAGTAAAAGCAGTAAAAGAAAAAAACAGTAGTAACAATTGCAGCAAACGGTAGAATTAAAGAGCGGTAGGCATAGGGATGGATGGACGGGCTTTGCATGGACAAGACAATTCATATAGCAATCAAGAAATAGGGCATTTGCAGATAAATAAGGTAAAGCATCCAAGTACTAAATAATCATAGACATGTGTTCCATATATAGTCATACGTGCTCGTCGTGAGAACTTGCACAACATCTTTTGTCCTGCCAGCCCGTTTGCAGCGGGGCCTTGAGGGAACTACTGGCAATTAAGGTGTTCCTTCTTAATAGAGCACCAGAGCAAAGCATTAACACTCCGTGAACACATGTGATCCTCACATCAAAACCATTCCCTCCGGTTATCCCAATTATTCTCACATCGGGGCCTTTGGTTCCGGACAATAATATGTGTATACAACTTTCATGTAAGATCACAAACAATAATATCCTCATGAATCAACATGTTCAGATCTAAAATCTTGGCACTCGGGCCCTAGTGACAAGCATTAAGCATAACAAGTTGCAAAAAAGTCCAAACGCACTAATAATAGATACTAGGCACCATGCCCTAACAATCTCGTGCTATTACATGAACGATCTCATCCAATCCCTACCATCTCTATAGCCTACAGCAGGGGATTACTCACTCATGGATGGGGGAATCGTGGATGGTCGATGGAGAAGAGATGGTGATGATGATGGAAAAGATCTCCTCTGATTCCCCATCTCGGCAGGGTGCTAGAACGGAGTTTCTGGTTCTGAATTGTGGTATCTGGTGGTGGCGGCGCAGCGAAACTCTATCTGGAAAAACGTCGAACCCCCAGAGTTTTTAGGTCAAGGGGCATCTTATAGGCGAAGAGGGAGGCTGAGGGGGTGCCCGAGGCGGCCACACCCCCTCCTGGTGCGACCAGGTCCGGCCCGCGCGGCTAGGGGTGTGGGCCCCTCGTGGCCCTCCTCCATCTCGTCTTCTGGCTTCATGAGTCTTCTGGTGAAATAGGATGTTTGGCATATTTTCTGGGGATTTTCCTGGTAGTTTATTTTCTACACAAAAGCTAGACACCAAGGTAATTCTGCTGAAAACAGCGTCAGTCCGTGTTAGTTGTATCCAAATCACACAAGTTTAGAGGAGAAACAATAACAAAAGTGTTCGAGAAAGTAGATACGTTTTGGACGTATCAACTCCCCCCAAGCTTAGCTTATTGCTTGTCCTCAAGCAATTCAGTTGAAAACTGAGTGCAATAGAAGAAACTTTCATCAACACATTTGCTTCATAAGATGTACATATTCTCAGCATATGATCAAGTAGTTAGACAATTCATAATAAGGAGTATGCAAATAAGGCTACCCAATAGTCATTGCAAGCTATGAAGAGATTCCAATTCAAAAATAATAAGTAACATGAAACATAAACATAAGCAACATTGCAATGCTCATAAAAAAGTATGATATAGTGGTATCTCGCTTTCCTTTGATTGTAGAGCAAACAGAAATGCCAAGGCACCTCTGAAGTTCAAGTGAAGACTAGAAGTAAAGATATCAATGATACAAGCATCAAAGTCATGACACAATTAACCAAGTTTTGAGACAAGCACATTACACTAAGAATGACAACTATGCTCTCAAGAAAGTGCTCATGGAATAAGTGGTGACTCAACAAGGAAGTGAAAAGGTTTTGAAAAGTTTGAAAGGCTTCCAAATGCTGAAAGTATGGTACTCATTAGCTTTGAGCTCTCATTGACCCTAGCATAAGCATCTTTAAATGGTTAAGGTGAAAGTGAGGTCCAATATGAGTTATATGCTTGACAGACCATAAACTGGAAATATCATGTCCCTTGAGTACGAGGGCCGCTCCTCATACTACTCAACTTTAGTTACTGGTAAGTTCTTGTCATAGTAAATACATGTGTATCATAGAGAACTGCCAACGGGGTACCCCTAGCCCGATGATACGGAAGAATCCCCATATCAAAATTACAAGGCAAGCAAACTCTCAGCATCTTCTTATTTACCATGGGAAAATGGTGCTTTATCTCTCTTTCCTCTTTTCTCATTTTTTTATTTTTCTCAATCTCTCTCTTTTTTATAAGAAGAATGCTTCATAGATTGCTCATTATGGTTATGCTGCAGGTTTCCACCATGATTATGCATGGATTAGACCAGCTGCCCAAGCATTTCTATAACACACATACATAACTCCATGGACTTACAAGCTCCCCTTTTATTTCACACCGACGACATCCGTAAACAAAAGAGCATGATATCAACAGGGTATATATTTACAGGTGTTGAAAGCATTCCCCATGACAGCACAGCTCTGCTAACTCCCACTCCTATAAGTTGCAAGCATATAACTTTCATGGATAGTCACAATAGTTCAGGTTTATTAAGTGCAAGAAATAAAGTGTGCCATCAAGTTCGTGGGAGCTTTACTAACTAACTTTCTCATAACAAGAAAACATTTTATTCGGAAGAAAACAAGGCATACTGAATATGCACGGAATAGCGAATGATGCTAATAGGTAGGTATGGTGGACACTTTTGGAAATATTGGTTTTGGGGAGTCGGAAACACGAGTAGAGCTTATACTCAGTGCAAGTGAAGGCTAGCAATAGAAAGGGAGCGACAAATGAGAGATCAATAACTGTCATAATCATGCTGGCAACAAAACATGACTAATTATAGCATGAAAGTGATTCAAGAACCCTGAGGCAAAATAATTCATCGAGGCTTAACTGATTATTGTTTCAGTCATATGCATGCCTGAGCATGTGCCAAGTCGATCCAAACGAAACATTCAGAGGAGGATACCACAATGTCATACCATGTTATGAATAGAACAATGCAAGCAAACATTCGCATGACATGCTACAAACCATTAGCAAGCTGGAGCTAATCATAAGAAAGCAAGAACTACTAAGCATCCATAGATAACATACACCTTACATGAACAGACTAAGCATGCCCACAATGATGAGTATATGTACAAAAATGAAAACAAATAGAGTTCATTACCAGCCTCTTACCACACCTCAAGTTGTCATTAATCTTCATTATTGCCCTTCACTTGTGTGACTTGAATAATAAGATAAATCCAATCCCCAAGGAGTCATCGAGGACCACTGAACTCTGTAATGAACTTTACAAAACCAGAGAAGAACAACAAATATTTTTGGGTTTTCGATCTTTAAAGGCAAGAACAAAAAGGAAGAATAAGCAAAGTAAAATCTTTTTGGGTTTTCGAATAATCAAACCAAAACTAAAACGAAGAAACAAACCAAGGATAAGAGATAAAGAAGCAAACAAAGAGCAATAACGAAATTATTTTTGGTCTTTTTGTGTTTTGGAAAGAAGAAATAAAGCAAGAACAAAAACTAAAAATAAAACGAAACATGAATATACAAAGCACCGATTGAACATGATAAGTAGATGAGTGTGATGTCAGTATACCTCCCCCCAAGCTTAGGCTTTTGGCCTAAGTGGGTATCGGTCCCAAGCTGGCCAAGATGGAGCGCCTCCGTAGTACCGCCAAGAAGTGCCTTCGTCCTGATACGAACTCGAGGATGCCCCAGCGTAGTGCACAAAGTAGTCATAAGAGGGCACATCCCCCTGGTGTTGCCCGTAGAAACCAAGCATGCGGAGCTGCTCGTCCACCTCCTCCTTGGAGCACGACCATGGCATCCTGCAAATACTGAACAAAGTAGGATGTGGCAAGGGAATTCCCCTCTCATCTCCATCAGTGAACAACATCCTGTACACTAAACTCTCGGTACTAGAGTCAGTAGTAACAAAGTGATGTGTTTTCATAACAGCAAGATCAAGCCTTTGTGGAGTCAACACAGTGTCATTAGGCAGCAACCATGCGTGTGGCAATAATGCCCCCATAAATAGGTCCTCTAGCGGCTAGGTGGCGAGCAATGAGAGAACCAAGATTATACTTGGTATCATTATTAAGTGCAGCAGCGAGGAAGGCTACATGATAATTAGAAATATTACTAGTGTTCTCCCTACCAAGAATGCTAGTGGCAAGATAATAAGCAAAATATCTAAGAGCTGGGAGTTGAATGTTCCTTATCTTCCCATGCTGAGTTGTGCGGTCATCGTCATTTGTCATACTTCGGTAGAGCTCCAGCAAATTAGCGGGTCGACCTTGGATATTCTTCATTGTCCCAGTCATGTCTATCCCTATAATGTAGCAAAATCTTTCCAATGGCATGGTAATAGGCATATTATAAATTTTGAACGAAACAGTTGAACGATAAGGGGTGTTAGTGAAAACGAAACTTTCAACGAAAATTTTGGTGAGCACGGCGTATTTGTCACTCTCATCCTCCATGTAAGTGGTTAGACCAACCCTCTGAACAAGGAGTAAGAAATCATTGAGGATCCCTGCAGCTTGCAAAAAGGTAAAACAAGGGAAGGTAGATGGGTGAGCATCTCCCTCATCTCCTTCATTGCCAAAGCGTGGTGCAATAAGATTTTCCATATATGATGGCCTAAATTGAGAAGCTGATCTTGAAGGCCTTGCCTTCCTGGGTGTGTCCCTCTCAAATACTTCTCCAAAAGTGTGGTTGTTCATCTCTACTATTATGAAAACTAAACATCCATCATACATGTGATTGCAAATCGATTACATATTGAAGGGAACTACTTATAGGGACTTGTAAGAGGCCTAAACATGCATCAAAACAATTTTTATCAGCATTGAACAAGCTTACAAGCTCACATAACCTGTCACCTACAGTAGCAAAATGCTCAAGATATAAAACACTAATCACAAATCTACTTGGACAAGCGGAGGAGTCACATACCGGATAACAAATGCTCCAAACCTCAGCAGCAAAGATGGGTTGAGCAAGGAGATCAAAAATCGCGAGCAAGAATAGCAGGAACACGAGTTTGAGCAATAAATTGGTGTTTTCTCGGGAGAGAGAAAGATGTGGCAGGTGAGAGAGTAAGTGGAGGGCCAGGGTGGCCCACACCATGGCTAGGCGAGCCCCTGGTGTGGCCATGCCACCAGGTGGTGTGCCTGCCTGGTGGGCCCCCCTAGGTCACTCCAGGTACTTCTCTTCCCCTTTTTGACGTAAAAATTTAATATGAATTTTCTGGAATTTTTCGAGACACTTTATTTTTGAGCAATTTCCAGGTATTGATGAATGAATTTCTGACAGAAAGATGATTTCAGAATGATGCAATAACAAAACAAAACCTAAACTTCAGAAGTTCTAAGACACTCTAATATGCAAGCAACTAGCAAAATAAAAGTAAACTAAGTGAAAGCAAAAATTAAAATGTAAAAATTAAAAGTAAGCAAATATAATCAAGGTGAAAGCATTGTTTTGTTCATTAAAATCCCTCTGTTAACAAGGTTGATCAGGTCTTGTTACCAAAACAATTTTATATGAAACACAACCTTGCTTTTCACTAAATGATTATGTTACCTCAACCTTGATAGCAATGGTCCCAATCATAATAGTTTCATATTTTTCTCGTGGTATTGGACAATATATTTCTCCAACTTGGATGCGCTCAACATGTTCAATTGAATATAGGCCATAACTCCTATCAATCTTCTTGGGGAAATAGACAGTATGCTCCTTGTCATTAACATTAAAAGTTACCTTTCCTTGATTTCAATTAATAACAGCTCCTGTAGTATTAAGAAAAGGTCTCCCAAGAATAATAGACATATTATCATCTTCAGGCATTTCAAGCCCAACAAAGTCAGTTATATCAAGAAATTATGAGCCACTTGAATAGGAACATCCTCACATATACCAACATGAATAGTAGTACATTTATCAGCCATTTACAAAGATATATTAGTTTGTATTCATTTCTCAAATTGAAGTCTCTTATAGAGAGAAAAATGCATAACACTAACTCCTACTCCCAAATCACACAAAGCAGTTCTAACATAACTATTTTTAATAAAGCATGGAATAGTTGGAATCCCTGGGTCTGCAAGTTTCTTTGGAACCTTACCATTAAAGGAACAATTACAAGCAAAGTAGAAATTTCTTCATTAGGGATCTTCCTTTTATTAGAGACAATATCCTTCATATACTTTGAATAAGGAGGCAGTTTAATAGCATCAGTTAATGGAATTTGCAAAAATAAAGGTTTCATCCACTCACAAAACTTATTATATGGTTCGTCTTCCTTTGACTTGTGTTTCTTATCGGGGAAAGGCATAGGTTTTTGGACCCAAGGCTCTCTTTCACTACCATGTTTCTCAGCAACAAAATCTTCTTTAGTGTATTTAGTATTCTTAGTGTGCCTTTCAGGTTTTTCTTCAATTTTTTCTTTATCATGAGCATCATTTTCCTCATTACCACTTTCAGTTTCAGCATTAGAGACAGATATACTATTAGGATCTTTAGCAGGTTCAGAAGATTCTACAATAGTTTTATGTTTATTTTTTCCTTTTCTTAGGAGAAGTATGACTATTTTCAAGTTGTTGAAAATCCTGCTCAATTCTTTTAGGATGCCCCTCAGGATATAGAGGATCTTGGGTGGCAGCACCACTTCTAGTTCTAATTTCATAAGCATGTTTTTCTTTAGCATTATTCACTAACAAATATTTTTGTACTTTAATAAGCTGATCAATTTTAGTTTGAACCATTTGGAAATGTTTAACAAGCATTTTAACATCATTGGAGGTTCTTTCCACAATATCCTTCAACTCTATAATAGCTCTAGAGTTTTCCATTAAATGATTTTAAACTCTTTTATTAAAATTATCTTGCTTGACAATAAAAATAACAAATTCTTATAAGCATTGATCAAGAGGTTTAAAATAAGGAATATCACCTTTATCAAAATGTTGGAGAGAGTGTACCTCAATAGTGGATGAGTGGGAGATTGGCTTACATAATTCTTCTATAGGAGGTAGATTCTTCACATCTTCAACTTTAATACCCTTCTCCTTAAGACATTTCTTAGCTTCCTTCATCACTTCATCATTTAGTTCAATAACTCCCCTCCTCTTTTTTTGGTGTTGGTTCAGGCACAGTTAACTCACGTGTAGTTGACTCAGGTGAAGTCCAGTCATCATAATTCTTGCTTATTTTAGCGATTAATTCCTCAGCTTTTTTAGGAGTCCTCTTCCTGAAAACATAATCAACATGACTATCCAGGTATGTCCTAGATTCTTCAGTTAGTCCATTATAATATATATCAAAAGCTCATTTTTAGGTAATGGACATCCGGGCTGTGCATGAATCAAAGCACAAAACCTTGCCCATGATTCAAGCAATATCTCCTTTTCTCCTTGTTTAAAATCAAAAAGTTCCTGCAAAATGGCATGTCTAGCACTAGGAGGGAAATATTTGTGAAAGAAAGTACTAATCAAGCAATCAGAGCTATCAATAGATCCAGGAGGTAAATTATTAAACCAAGCTTTAGCTTCTCCTTTCAGTGAAAAAGGGAAAATTTTAGCAACAAAGTATGTGCGCATCTTAATATCATCAGAAAATAGGCCACTCATGGTAGAAAGCTCAGTCATATGTGCTACAACACTTTCATTCTTAGTCCCACAAAAAGGTTCTTTCTCAACAATGGTTATGTAAGATAAATCAAGAGAGAAATCATAATCCTTATCTTTAATGTTTATGGTACATGTAGCAAACTTGTCATTAGGGGATAATTTTGGTATTATAGTACGTCTCTCAAGAAGACTCTTAATAGCACTTTTACCATGAGTATTTTGACACTCTTCAATAAATTCATTAGTCATTTCTATATATCCATCTTCAGTATCATAGCTCTCTATAGACCCAGGTGAACTGACAGGTGTAGTAGTGTCTTCATTAGGAGTTTCGGTATTTCCAGCTATACTTCTAGCAATCGTAGCATCTAGGAAAGGACCTAACGAACCACTCTTATCAAGCACAGTGGATACAGCATCATAAGTATCAGAAGTTTCAAATTCAGCAGAAGTAGCAGTGTGTGTAGCATGTGTATGTGGTGGTGTAAGGAGCTTACTCATCACAGATGGTGAATCAAGCGCAACAGAGGTTTTCAGAACCGTACCTCTCCTTGTAGTGGATGGTAAAATAGGAACCTTTTCATCACGAGATTTACCCATGATGAATGGATGGCAGCGAACAATAGTGATTCCTAGTGAACTTGATAAATAGAATTATGCTCCCCGGCAACGGAGCCAGAAAATAGTCTTGATGACCCACAAGTATAGGGGATCGCAACAGTCTTCGAGGGAAGTAAAACCCAATTTATTGGTTCGACACAAGGGGAGCCAAAGAATATTTATAACCCTTAACAACTGAGTTGTGAATTCAGCTGCACCTAGAAACAATCTTGCTCGCAGCAGTTTATTAGTAGCAACGGTTTTGTAGTAGTAATAGCAAAGTAAAAGCAGTAGTAAAAGTAAAAATAGTAGTAACAATTGCAGCAAACGGTAGGATTAAGGCGCGGTAGGCATAGGGATTGATGGACAGGCGTTGCATGGACAAGACATTTCATATAGCAATCAAGATATAGGGCATTTGCAGATAAATAAGGTAAAGCATCCAAGTACTGAATAATCATAGACATGTGTTCCATATATAGTCATACGTGCTCGTAATGAGAACTTGCACAACATCTTTTGTCCTACCAGCCCATTTGCAGCGGGTCCTCAAGGGAACTATTGGTAATTAAGGTGCTCCTTTTAATAGAGTACCGGAGCAAAGCATTAACACTCCATGAACACATGTGATCCTCACATCAAAACCATTCCCGCCGGTTATCCCGATTATTGTCACATCGGGGCCTTTGGTTCGGGACAATAATATGTGTATACAACTTGCAGGTAAGATCACAAACAATAATATCCTCATGAATCAATAACATGTTTAGATCTGAAATCATGGCACTCGGGCCCTAGTGACAAGCATTAAGCATAACAGGTTGCAACAAAGTAAAAAAAAGCACTAATAATAGATACTAATCACCATTCCCTAACAATATGATGCTATTACATGAACGATCTCATCCAATCCCTACCATCCTGATGGCCCAAAATATATCGAGCTTGTTGGGGAACCCCAAGAGGAAGGTATGATGAGCACAGCAACAAGTTTTCCCTCAGTACGAAACCAAGTTTGTCAATCCAGTAGGAGCAAGGAAACACTCCAAAGGTGTAGCTAGCTGAACGATGGCAGGGAGCACTACCGGTGCCACTAGCAACGTGGAGACCTGCACAACACAACCACAAAACTCTGTCCCCAACTTGCGATGAGGTTGTCAATCTCACTGGTTTTGCTGAAAACAAAGGATTAAACGTATCGAATGGAAGGAAGTAATAGTTTGCAGAAAGTAAACACAAAGCAGTAAATAGTTTATAGATTGTATGTAAAAGAAAGGACCAGGATCCATAGTTCACTAGAGGTGGCTCTCCTTTAGATAGATAACATGCTTGGTGAACAAATTACAGCGGGGAAATTGACAAACATCGAGAAAGCAATACATGCATATACTAATCATCTTGACACCTTTGGAACTTGATTGGGAATTACAACATTATACATAGACCGCCATCCAACTGCATCTATGACTAATAATTCACCTTCAGGTTATCATCCGAACCCCCTCCAGTATTAAGTTGCAAGCAACAGATTATTGCTTTACGAATTGCGTGTAATGTAAACAATACGATTGTTCTATGAACAAAGGATTGTTGTTTTCTCCCTATTAGCAACAGCACATCTAGTACCTTAGAGATTTCTGTCACTTCCCCAGATTACCAGAGGCATGAACCCACTATCGAGCATAAATACTAACTCTTGGAGTTGCTAGCATCTACTTGGCCAAGATAGCTACTAACAACGGAAAGCATGCAAGATCACAAATAACAAAGACATGATAGAATCAATAATCAATATGAAATAGCATCTCAATATCCATCGGATCCCCGCAAACACAACATGTAGATTTACAAATAGATGATCTTGATCATGAACGGAGCTCACAAGATCTAAACATGAAAGCACCAAGGAGGAGAACCAGCCATCTAGCTATTACATGGATCCGTAGTCCAAGGATGAACTACTCACGCATCACACCGGAGGCTTGCATGATGATGAAGAAGGCCTCCAGGGTGAATTCCGCCCTCCGGCAGGGTGCTGGAAAGAGCTTCAGATCACTCATGATCTAGGGATGGAGATGACGGCGGCTACAGACTCTTTTGTGGATTCTTGATGGGGTACTTAGCGTTTTTGTCCTAAGGGCATCTTATAGGCGTAAGGAGAGGTCGAGGGGGTGTTGGGGTCAGCCAGACCACCCCCTGGCGCGGGCCAGGCCTGGACGCGCGGCCAGCTAGTGTGGCCGGCCCTAGCCCTTCTCCGTCTCGTATCCTGCCATCCGATGACTTTCGGGAAAATAGGCACTTTGGATTATGTCCCGTCCAGTTCCGAGAATATTCATTTTCTGACTTTCTAGAACCAAAAACAGTAGAAAACAGGCAGCTGGCACTTTGGCTCTTATTAATAGGTTAGTCCAAGAAATCATATGAAAAGTACTCTAAAGTGTGGACAAAACACAAGAAAGTAGATAAAACCAAGCATGGAACATCAAAAATTATAGATACATTTGCAATGTATCAACATCCCCAAGCTTAACTCCTACTCGTCCTCGAGTAGGTAAGTGATAAAAAGAAACAATAATTTTTGAGGTGACATGCACCATCAAAGACTTGATCAAAGTATTTGTAAAACATTCAAAGCTGGGATCATAGTACTTCAATCATAACATGAAAGACAAGGTTCTAGCAATAAGACAAAGAAACTACGATGCAACATGAAAAGGCACAAACAAAAGATTCATGAATAACAATGCTTTGCAAGACGTTTGTTTGTTTCACATAAAGATAACATAGCACAATAGTATTCATCTTGTCCCTCATAGAGTAGCAAACATAAATGCATAGGACACCTTCAAAGTTCATAAGAGTGACTAGATACAAATAGTTTAAAACAAGCAATATCAAGTTATGCATCAATCAACTTAGTCTTGGGACAATGCACATAGAACTAAGAATGGCCACTATGATCTCAAAGTAGGTGCATAAAGGTAGAAGGTGGAGACTCAATATAATGGTGGAAGAAAGGCCTTCATAAAAGGAAGCAGGGATTCAAGTCTCATAAAGAGCTTCAAAAAATTATGGTACTTATAGCTTTCAGCTCTCATTGCCCCTATCATAAGCATCTTGAAGGTGATTAAGGTTAAAGTGAAACAACTAAGAGGATATGCTTGACAAGTTATAAACCGAAATCTCATGCCCCTTACTTACGAAGACCGAACCTCATGCTACTCAACTTTAGTCACGAGTAAGCTCTTGTCATTGTAAGTACATGTGTATCATATAGAACCACCAACGAGGTACCCCATGCACATGATACAGGAGCTATCCCATAATCAAAAATGACAAGGCAAGCAGACAATGAGAATCTCAGTGATCTTTTTATTTGCTATTTGCATAGGTTTTTATTGAGGATGCTTCATAGAGTGCTCATTATGGTGATGTTGCAAGTTTCCACCATGATTAGTCATGGCTTAGGCTAGCGGCCCAGGCGTTTCTCTAACACACATACAAACTCCATGATCTTACAAGTTCCACTTTTATTTCACACCGTCGGGATAAGTAAAAGAACATGATATCAACGGGGTACAAAGTAGAAGTGCAATGTTGAAAGCGTTCCCCATGATACATGGTTCTACTAATTTCAACTTATAAAGCGCAAGCATATACGCAACAAAGAAGGACCCAATGTTTCAAGTTTATTAGATGCAAAAAAGTAAAATCTGTCATCAAGTTCGTGAGAGCTTTAATCACTAGTTTTCTCATAACAAGTTTAATTTGGAAGGTAAACAAAAACATGAATATACTTGCAATAGCATAAGCTAGTAGGTAGGTATGGTGGACTCTTTGAAATAACTTGGTTTAGGGAGTTGGATGTATGAGTGGAACTCATACTTGGTTGTGGAGGCTAGCAAAAGACTGGGAGTGACAAACTAAGAGAGCAATAATGGCCATTATCATGCAGAGCGACAAAACATCATTGATCAAAGCATAAAGTGATACTACAAGTTGAAAACTAAAGGATAAAGGCTTAGGTGACTTGAGATAGTCATAATATGGTGTGAGCATGTGCCAAGTCAACCCAAATAAAGCATCAAAGGAGAATACCACTATAATATGCTTTAATATGCTAAAACAACGCATGATTCATCCAAGGCACATTAAGCAATATCAATTGTTTATAACAAGTCATGCTACATCAAAGAATACTAAGCATAAAGCCAAAACAAAATCAAGTATGGCATGACAAAGCATATGCAACAGTCAAAAACAAGCTCTTTTTACCACATAAACATGAACTTTCCTACTCTTTTCCAAACCAAGCCAACCTATTTGAAAACCAATGTATGAAAGAGGGGGTCCAACCAATTTATTCAGCAAACTAAGCAAAGGAAAACCAAATCGAAAACAAAAAAGAAGACGCTCCAAGAACAACACAACTGTGCATGAAACAATAAAAATGAAGCGTTTGGAAGAAACCTGGGGGTTTTTTTGATGAAGAAGGGGATGCCTTGGGCATCCCCAAGCTTTGACGCTTGTACTTCTTGGATATTTCTTGGGGTGACATGCGTGGCATCCCTAAGCTTGAGATTTAGTCCATCCTTCATCTCATTATTCATTCCTTCCATACACCTGAAATTTTTCCTTCACACAATCTCATTAGCAACATTAGTGCACTTAAGATAAATAAGTCTCAAGGTTCAGTTCTAACACCAAATAAACTTCCAGTAGAACAATAGCTACTGTAGCACTTCCCTCAAAAAGCTCAGTTCCCCAAAAGAACTCAAAAAGGAACCAACAAGAAGCAAATGCAGAAAATGGCAGAAATCTGTCAAAACAGACCAGTAGGTAAAGACGAATTTTTTCGAAGACCTTCGGTTCCTCAAATCAAAATTGTTGAGCGAACGAAAGTTACATAACAACCTGGGGCAGAAGCACAAAAATTCACGCCTGAAAAAGACGTTCAGAGAATTTCCACGAATTTTTACGGTGAAGCACATAAATCTGTTTCGGGACAGCAACTTTCCCAATCATTACTTCTCTCTCATTAGAGGTTACTCTTGGCACAAAAAAGAAAATAAAAAGGATAAGGAGCGGTTATTACTGAAGTAATAACTTCCAAGATCCATCTAAAACTTTTGGGTTATCTCCCAATAAGTACTTTTCTTTAACGCCTTTAAGTTAGGCATAAGAAGCAAGAAAGAATCAAGTGTTCTCAAATGAAGATGCATTAAGACCAAATTTTGTTTTCATAGGAGAGGCAAAAGAAATATTCTCTCTCTTCTTAGGGAAGTGTTCAATACCTTTCTTGAGTGGGAGTTGATATTTAATGGTGCCTTCTTTCATATCAACAATGGCATCAACAGTTCTAAGAAAAGGTCTTCCCAAAGTAATAGGACAAGAAGCATTGCATTCAACATCCAAAACATAGAAATCAACGGGGACATAGGCTTTGTTAACCATAATAAGAACCTCATTAAGACTCCCAATGAGTTTCTTTTTAGCATTATCATCAAGTGGGACATTCAAATAACAATCTTCAAGTGGAGGCAAATCAAGTATATCATAAATCCTTCTAGGCATGATAGAAACACTACTATCAAGATCACATAAAGCTTTGAAATCAAAGTCATTCACTTTCATATTAGTGATGGGTTCCCAACCATCTTCTTGTTTATAGGAATAGAAGCTTTATGTCTCATCTTTTCTTATTTAATCTTTATGAGAGAATTAGTAATGTGTTTTGTAAAGGCCATGTACATAGCACTAGCATTAGGACTTTTAGCAAGCTTTTGTAGGAACTTAATAACTTCAGAGATATTGCAACCATCAAGATCAAAATCAAAATTATCATCTAAAGTAGTAGAACTATTACTGGCCTCAACACTAGTGGTGGTGATAGTAGAAACACTAATGTTTCTAGCAATTTCATCTTCTCTTTCCCAATTAGCATGTAATTCAACTAATAGTCTAACATTTTCATCAATTCTTACTTGTATAGTATTAGTGGCTGCAAAGGGATTATCATTAGTTTCAGGTTTAGCAGCCATTTTATTAATCAATGAAGATTGAGCTTCAGATAGAGATGAGATATTCCTTTCAGCATTAGAGAGTTTCAATTGTAAACTAGGAATTTCCCTATTTAGACTCTCAAGTTGATGGCTAATGTTCTTCAAGATGGTAGATTGTTCCTCCATAGTTTTAGTAAATAGTTTATTTTGCTGGCATTGCATTTGCATGAAGTTTTTAGTGGCTCTTTCAACTTCTAAAATTCTTCCTTCACTAGGTAATCCAGGTTTACCACTATAACCATAAGTATTATTAGGAGGGTAGGGCCTATAATTATTATTACCATAAGCATTGTTACCAAAATTATTATTTCTTATGAAGTTCACATCAACTTGCTCTTCTTGAGCAACCAAAGAGGCTAAAGGAACATTATTTGGATCAATATGGGCTTTCCCATTAACAAGCATAGACATAATAATATCAATTTTATCACTCAAGGATGAAGTTTCCTCAACAGAGTTTACCTTCCTACCTTGTGGAGCTCTCTCAGTATGCCATTCAGAATAGTTAACCATCATATTATCCAGAAGCTTTGTTGCAGCACCCAAAGTGATGGTCATAAAGGTACCTCCAGCAGTAGAATCCAATAGGTTCCTTGAAGAATAGTTCGATCTTGCATAAAAAGTTTGGATGATCATCCAAGCAGTCAGTCCATGAGTGGGACAATTCTTTACCAAAGATTTCATTCTTTCCCAAGCTTGAGCAACATGTTCATTATCAAATTATTTAAACATCATTATTTCACTTCTCATAGATATAATCTTAGCAGGAGGATAGTATTTTCCAATGAAAGCATCTTTGCATTTAGTCCAAGAATCAATATTATTCCTAGTTAAGGAATTCAACCATTCTTTAGGTTTTCCTCTCAAAGAGAAGGGAAACAATTTCAGCTTAATAATATCTCCATCTACATCCCTATGCTTTTGCATCTCACAAAGTTCAACAAAGTTATTTAGATGGGCAGCAGCATCTTCATTACCAATACCAGAAAATTGTTCTCTCATAACAAGATTGAGTAAAGCAGGTTTTATCTCAAAGAAAGTATCGTCAGACATAGGTGGAGCAATAGGTGTGCTCATAAAACCATTGTTGTTGGTGCTAGTGAAGTCACACAACTTAGTGTTTTCAAGAGTAGTCATTTTTTGTGTTTTCAATAAAGAAAGCAAACTAGTAAAACTAATTTTTTTTGTGATTTTGATAAATAAACAAGCAAACAAAGCAAAAAGAAACTAAGCAAAACAAAAATAACAAAGTAAAGAGATTGGTTATGAGGGACTCCCCTTGTGAAGATGTCCTTGACTCCCCGGCAGCGGCGCCATAAAATATGCTTGATGGCCCAAAATATATCGAGCTCGTTGGGGAACCCCAAGAGGAAGGTATGCTAAGCACGGCAGCAAGTTTTCCCTCAGTACGACACCAAGGTTATCAATCCAGTAGGAGCAAGGAAACACCCCAAAGGTGTAGTTAGCTGAACGATGGCAGGGCACACTACCGGTGCCAGCAGCAACGTGGAGACCTACACAACACAACCACAGAACTCTGTCCCCAACTTGCGATGAGGTTGTCCATCTCATCGGTTTTGCTGAAAACAAAGGATTAAACATATCGAATGGAAGGAAGTAATAGTTTGCAGAAAGTAAAAACAAAGCAGTAAACAGTTTATAGATTGTATGTAAAAGAAAGGACCGGGCTCCATAGTTCACTAGAGGTGGCTCTCCTTAAGATAGATAACATGATGGGTGAACAAATTACAACAGGGCAATTGACAAACATCGAGAAAGCAATACATGCATATACTAATCATCTTGACTCCTTTGGAACTTGATTGGGCATTACAACATTATACATAGACCGCCATCCAACTACATCTATGACTAATAATCAAGCTTCAGGTTATCATCCGAACCCCCTCCAGTATTAAGTTGCAAGCAACAGTTATTGCTTTACGAATTGCGTGTAATGTAAACAATACGATTCTTCTATGAACAAAGGATTGTTGTTTTCTCCCTAGTAGCAACAACATATCTAGTACCTTAGAGATTTCTGTCACTTCCCCAGATTACCAGAGGCATGAACCGACTATCGAGCATAAATACTAACTCTTGGAGTTGCTAGTATCTACTTGGCCAAGATAGCTACTAACAACAGAAAGCATGCAAGATCACAAATAACAAAGACATGATAGAATCAATAATCAATCTAAAATAGCATATCAATATCCATCGGATCCCCGCAAAAACAACATGCAGAATTACAAATAGATGATCTTGATCATGAACGGAGCTCACAAAATCTAAACATGAAAGCACAAAGGAGGAGAACCAGCCATCTAGCTACTACATGGATCTGTAGTCCAAGGATGAACTACTCACGCATCACACCGGAGGCTTGCATGATGATGAAGAAGGCCTCCAGGGTGAATTCCCCTCTCCGGCAGGGTTCCGGGAAGAGCTTCAGATCCCTCCCCACCTAGGGATGGAGATGACGGTGGCTACAGACTCTTTCGTGGATTTTTGATTGGGTACTTAGGGTTTTCGTCCCGAGGGCATCTTATGGGTGGAAGGAGAGGCTGAGGGGGTGCTGGGGTCGGCCAGGCCACCCCCTGGCACGGGTTAGGCCTGGCCGCGCGGCCAGGTGGTGTGGCCGCCCCCAAGACCTTCTCCGTCTTATATTCAGGCATCTGATGACTTCTAGAAAAATAGGCACTTTGGCATTTGTCCCATCCAATTCCGATAATATTCATTTTCTGACTTTCTAGAACCAAAAGAAGCAGAAAACAGGCAGCTGGCACTGTGGCTCTTGTTAATAGGTTAGTCCAAGAAATCATATGAAAAGTACTCCAAAGTGTGGACAAAACACAAGAAAGTAGATAAAACCAAGCATGGAACATCAAAAATTATAGATACATTTGCAATGTATCACATCCCCATAGCCTATAGCGGGGGATTACTCACTCATGGATTGGGGAATCATGGATGGTCGGTGAAGAAGCGATGGTGATGATGATGGAAACAATCTCCTCCAATTCCCCGTCATGGCAGGGTGCCAGAACGGAGTTTCTAGTTCCGAATCGCGGTATTTGGTGGTGGTGCAGCGAAACTCTATCTGGAAAAGTGTCGACCCCCCTAGAGTTCTTAGGTCAAGGGGCATCTTATAGGCGACGAGGGACGCCGAGGGGGTGCCCGAGGCGGCCACACTCCATCCTGGCGCGGCCAGGCCTAACCCGGGTGGCTAGGCGTGTGGGCCCTTAGTGGACTTCCTCCGTCTCGTCTTCTGGCTCGGTGAGTCTTCTGGTGCAATAGGATTTTTGGCATATTTTCCGGGATTTTTCCTGATAGTTGATTTTTTGCACAAAAACTAGACACCAAGGTAATTCTGCTCAAAATAGCAGCAGTCCGTGTTAGTTGTATCCAAATCACACCAGTTTAGAGGAGAAACAATAGTTAAAGTGTTCGGGAAAGTAGAAACGTTTTGGACGTATTAGTGTGGTGATGCAACATCTTTCAAAATGGTGCTCCACTACATGTGGCAGTTGAATCCTAGCATGTTGCTAGGGTTCCTTGACATGGTTGGACACATGCTGGAGTAATATTGCATGTGTTCTATTCCAAACCACAATGACACACACACATCTAGGTGGGTGTGGTGATGCAACATATTTCAAACTGGTTATCCACTACATGTGGCAGTTGAATCCCAGCATGTTGCTAGGGTTCCTGGAAATGGTCAGACACATGTTGTAGTTACATTGCATGTGTTGTTTTCCAAACCACAATGATACACACACATCCAGGTGGGTGTGTGAAAGAACATTTCATGATTTCCTAAGTTTTGTGTGTTAGATAACAATACCATGGAATTTCTAATGTGTACTAAGTGTTGCGGGAAAGTTTTGAGCAGTTGGGGGACCGGATTATCTGCCACCATCATGGGCCGGATAATCCGGCCGGACCATCTTGGCCAGGGCTGGCTGTGCGCGAGCTTCTGTCTAGGGGCGGAATTTCCCCCGGACAGTCCGGCTCTAGGGCAGATTTTCTCCTTGGACTGGATAATCCGGCCCTCATGTTGGGCCGGATAATCCGGCCCCAAGGGAATCGCCCAAAGAGCGTATGCGTGAGCTTCTATCTGAGGGAGGAATTTCCCCCCGGATATTCCATGGCTGGGGCAGATTTCTCCCCCAGACGGATAATCCGGCCTCCCCTAGGGCCGGATAATCCGGTCCCCAGGAGAAGGTGTCAAGGGCCAGCATGCGCGAGCTTCTGTTCGTAGGAGGATTTTCTACCGGATAATCCAAGTCTAGGGCAGAGTTTTCCCCAGGCCGGATAATCCAGCCCTCACTTGGGCTGGATAATCCGGCCCCCAAAGGCTCCAATGGCTCGGTTTTGAAAGGGAGTATAAAAGCCCCTTCTTCCCCATCGAGCAGAACTCTTGATTCATTCGAAAAGTGTCAGACCCATTGCAAGAGCTCTCTCTCTAGATCTCCCACTTCAACCACCTAAAGGATTCGATCTTTCGGGGAATTGAAGGAGGAGACAATCTTCATCGCCATCACGAATCAAGCGCATCAACTCCTCTCCATTCATTTGGAGAAATCCCCGATCTAGTATTCTTGTTAATATCTAGATCTTGTGTTTTGTTATTGATAACTTCTTCTTGTGGCAGCTTGTTGTCATTACGGGAGCCTCCAATTTGGTTGTGGAGTTGTGCCCGGCTAGTTGTGTAAAGGCACTGGTACCCACCTCGAAGGGTTCCTATAGTTGAAAGGTGGATCAGGCCTTTGGTGGCGGGATCCATCGGAGAACAGGGTGAGCCCTATTGTGGCGTGGTGGTCTTAGTACCGCCCACCCCTCCAACGCAGATGTATTTCCCTTAACAAGGAAGGAACCGCGGTAAAACAAATCTCGTGTCTCCACGTGCTTCACTACCGTTCACACGTTCCTCTTTCCACTCACCTCTTACTCACTAGTAGGTTTGCATACAGGGAAATTCTTCTAAATAGTTATCTAGAGAATTTACCTTTTGTGTTAAGCCTAAAATTGAAAAGGCATTAAAATTTGAAGTAGCACCTATTCACCCCCCTCTAGGTGCCCATACGATCCATTTCAATTGGTATCAGAGCCCCGACTCTTTATTCGGGCTTAACCGCCTAAGAGAAGTATGGGTACCAAGGAGAATGGGAATGAGGCTGTGGATAAGGTCACAATGGATGACCTCAAGACGGTTGAAACAACCTTGTTGAAATCCTTTGAGACCAAGATGGAGGAGATGCACCAAATGATTGCTCGCCTCACATCATCCGTAGCCCCATCTCCATCCTCCTCTGAGGCTGCCACACCATCATCTAAAGAAAAGGGTAACACCGGATCCAAGGATGATGATGTGGAAGGTGAAAAACTTAATGGTTCCACCTCCAAGAAGGGAAGTGGTAAGGAGGAATATAGTGAGGTTCGCCACGTATATTCCCCCGACCCACCTATCCCTCATCCTCATATAAACAATAGGGGTGATCCACCCAAGCTCACTGTATCTTCATTTAATCAATGGAAATTCTTAATGAAGTCTCATGTTTGCAGCTCTTCTATTGAACTTTGGAGGATTATGGAAGAGGGTCTTCATATTGGATATCACACCAATCTGACAAGAAGAGAAGTTGTGGATAGCCAACTGAATGCAGCGGCTCTCCACATGATACATCTCGGAGTGGGTCCCAAGGACATGCCGCACATTGAACATCTCAACACTGCTAAAGAATCTTGGGATGCTCTCACCGATCTCTTTATTGGAAATCAAAGCATGAGAAGGAATAGGTATGATGCCCTTAGTAATGAAGCTGGAGGATACTACATGTTGGATGGTGAAAACCATGAAGACATGTATAGAAGACTCAAGGGCATCGCAACAACATTTAGAAAGCATGGAGCCACTCACATTAATGATGCTTGGGTAAAAAGGAAATACGTGAGTGCTCTAATGCCTTTTTAGCCAACGGACCTGAAGAGCTTTCAAGGTAGACACAACTACCATCAAATGACGTTCAATGAAGTCATGCAAGAAATGGCATCATTCAAGGTTGCTGCAAAGAATGCAGAAGATGCCCGTGCCCGTGCCATTGGAATTCAAAAAGGGGTCAATGTTTCTCTAAAGGCTTATCTTGTTGAGCAAGATGAGGACGAAAGAGCTTTCGAGGGTGCCTCCATGGACAGCCCCGATGAAGACAAACGTGTTCATGGTGAGTACATGGCGTTTTACACAAGGAACTTTTGGAAGGATCTAGCCAAGGCCAAGTCGGAACTCGAGCACAAGATCAAGTGGAAGAAGAGAAAGTGGCCCAAAACTGAGAACATGCAACAATTGTGGAGATAGGCTGCACTTTGTGGCTGAGTGTCCATATCAAAATAGAGAAGACAATGGTGGCAGACTCATCCTTAAAAACATCCAAGGCACCTAAGAAAATGCCATTTATCAAAAAGAATGGCCCTTACAAGAAGCAACCCAAGATTGTCTTGGTGGCACAAGAAGAATATTCCTCTGCAAGTGAAGATGAAGAGGATGAGGATGAGGATAGCTCTCGTGAGGTGGCTGCTATAGCCACCACATCTATTCCATCATCTCTCTTCGATTCGCCAAACGAAAATGTCATCAACAACAACGTCACTTGTCTTATGGCAAGAGGTTCTGAGGTATCATCTTCTAGTTCTTCATTCCCTAAGACTAACATAAATATGGATATGGATGATCATACTAGTCTTAAAATGAAAGAAGAAGTTATTGCTTTGGACAAATTTTTCACTAACTTGCAAGGTGAGCACAAACTTCATTTTGATGCTCTTATGAGTCAACTTGCCCAAGCCAAAGATCTCCTTGAAGAAAAGGGCGGAATTGAAAGAGAAGATGCCTTAGAGATAGCGTCTTTCAAGAATGCCTTGGAAGAAGAAGAGGAAGCTCGAGTATCCTTGGAAGAGAGACTCGAATCCATTGAGGAGTCACATGAAGAAGTTGTGGCTCAGCTCATCAAACAACGTGACAACGCTCTTGCCAAGGTATATAAACTAAAGAAGGAAAAGATTGAATTTGGGGCTGCTTATGCTAGACTCCCAGAGAAGTTTGAGAAACTTGACAGTGCTCACAAGGCATTGGAGAGTGAACACTCTACTCTAATGAGTCACATGACTAGCTCCAAACTCAACTGAGGAAGTATGATGTGCTCAACACCTCCACATCATCTTATGGACAAGAAGAACTTGCAAAGGGATCTCAACACAAAGGGAAAGAGGTTCTAGATGAGATACTTAGCAAGCAAAGGACAAACAATGGAAAAGAGGGTCTTGGTTATATTCCCAAGACAAAGAACAAGAAGAACAAGAAGAAAAAGAAGAGCAGGACTTCTCAGCCAAAGACTAGCACCACCACCAATGACAAATCTAATTATGATGGTTTTGCAGGGGCTAACAATCTTAACTTTGAGTTATATTGTGATTATTATGGTGATTTTTATGCTAGCTATGTAGGTCCTTATGATTTCTACATTCCTTGGTCTATTTGGGTCCCCAAGACCCTTGTCACTAACATGAGAGGACCCATTGAAAAATGGGTACCTAAAACCAAGAAGTAACTTTCTTGCAGGGCTATGCTTCCGGTGGGTCTAAATGGGTACTCGATAGAGGATGCACGAGTCATATGACCAGAAGCAAGGAGATCATCACGGAGATGTGGCCAAATCATGATCATATAACCGTCTCCTATGGTGACAAGTCAAAATCTGCGGTATTGGGTCTCGGCAAAGTTGTGGTGGCTCACGATATCTCTCTCATGGACGTCATGATTGTTGAGAGCCTCGGTTACAATTTACTTTCAGTTCGAGCCCTTGGTAAGATGGGCTTTGTAGTTTTTATTGATGCTGATTTGGTGGTACTCTTGTGGAGCAAGTCTCTAAAAGTCGCTTTCGTGGGATATGTCGAAAATGACCTGTACATGGTGGACTTTTCGGGGAAAACCACTATAGGCCCGATGTGTCTTTTCGGAAAGGCTGACGCAGGTTGGTTATGGCATCGCCGACTAGCCCACGTCAATATGAGAACTTTGCAAAGTCTCCACAAGGGTGGCCACATCCTTGGACTAAAAGAAAATGTCTCCTTTGCCAAAGATCGTGTTTGCAGGGCTTGTGTTGAAGGGAAAATGCATGACTCTCCTCATCGAAGGAAGACTATTATTTCATCAAAAAGGATCTTAGAGCTCCTTCATGTGGACCTCCTTGGACCTCCATCTCATGCAAGCCTCGGTGGGAAGAAGTACTACCTTGTGATCGTTGATGATTACTCAAGATACACTTGGGTCTATTTCTTCAATTGAAGAGCGAGACTCAACAAACGGTCATCGACTTCGCCAACGAGGTTCAACATCAACACAACATCCCTATTCTAGCAATAAGAAGTGATAACGTCTCCGAGTTCAAGAACTACACCTTAAATGAATTCCTAAGTGAAGAGGGGATAAGACATCAATATTCCGTTGCGTACACCCCTCAACAAAATGGTGTTGCCGAGAGGAAGAACCGGACTCTAATGGATATGGCAAGGTCTATGCTAGCTGAATTCAAGTCTCCATATAACTTCTGGGATGAAGCAATCTCTACCGCTTGTCATTCATCCAACCGGTTATACATTCGTAAAATCTTGGACAAGACTCCGTATGAAATACTTACCGATAACAAGCCTAACATATCATACTTTCGGGTATTTGGGTGTAAGTGTTTCTTTCTCATCAAGGGAGTTCGTTTATCTAAATTTGAGTCCAAGGCTTTAGAAGGCATTTTTGTTGGTTATGGTGTCGAATCCCACACTTATAGAGTCTACAATAAGCTCTCTGGAACTGTTGTAGAATCTTGTAGTGTGGTGTTCAAGGAAAATGATGGCTCCCGTGCGGGGCAAGTTGATGTTTGTGATGCAGATGTTGAAATACCACAAAATGCCATAAGAAGAATGGGCGTTGGATTTTTCCGCCCCATTGAGGAACCCCATGTGGCGGATCGAGAAGGACAATGCTCTACTCATGAAGAGCCCTCATCTACACAGACTCAACATGCTCCGACCACTGGAGTAACTTCCACACCAACTCCACTAATTGCTGAAGGTCAACATGCTCCTGAATGCTCTAGGCTGGATTATCCAGTCGACACCGGATTATCCGGCCACCACTCCTCTGACGGCTCATCATATCGAAGAAACAGCTGCAAGCTCCAGGCCGGATTATCTGGTCGACACCGGATTATCCGGCCCCTTGATGCGCTCGACTTTCAACGTAGAGCTCCTTGGGAACCCCAAGAGGAAGGTATAATGAGAACAGGAGTAAGTTTTCCCTCAGTTATGAAACCAAGGTTTAATCGAAGAAGTAGGAGCAAGGAAACACCCCAAAGGAGTTACTAACTGAGCTTTGGCAGAGCGCACTATCGGTGCTAGTAGCAACGTGGAGACCTGCACAACACAACCACAGAACTTTGTCCCCAACTTGCGATGAGGTTGTCAATCTCACCGTGTTTTGCGGAAAACAAAGGATTAAACGTATCGAATGGAAAGAAGTAAAAGTTTGTAGAAAGTAAACACAAAGCAGAAACAGTTTATAGATTGTATGTAAAGAAAAAGGACCGGGATCCATAGTTCACTAGAGGTGGCTCTCCTTAGATAGATAACATGCTGGGTGAACAAATTACAGCAGGGCAATTGACAAACACCGAGAAAGCAATACATGCATATACTAATCATCTTGACTCCTCTGAGACTTGATTGGGCATTACAACATAATACATAGACCGCCATCCAACTGCATCTATGACTAATAATCCACCTTCAGGTTATCATCCGAACCCCCTCCAGTATTAAGTTTCAAGCAACAGATTATTGCTTTACGAACTGCGTGTAAAGTAAACAATAGGATTGTTCTATGAACAAAATATTGTTGTTTTCTCCCTAGTAGTAAAAACACATCTAGTACCTTACAGATTTCTGTCACTTCCCTAGATTACCAGAGGCATGAACCCACTATCGAGCATAAATACTAACTCTTGGAGTTGCTAGCATCTACTTGGCCAAGATAGCTACTAACAACGGAAAGCATGCAAGATCTCAAATAACAAAGACATGATAGAATCAATAATCAATATGAAATAGCATCTCAATATCCATCGGATCCCCGCAAACACAACATGTATGAATTACAAATAGATGATCTTGATCATGAACGGAGCTCATAAGATCTAAACATGAAAGCACAAAGGAGGAGAAACCAGCCATCTAGCTACTACATGGATCCGTAGTCCAAGGATGAACTACTCACGCATCACACCGGAGGCTTGCATGGTGATGAAGAAGGCCTCCAGGGTGAATTCCCCTCTCCGGAAGGGTGCCGGAAAGAGCTTCAGATCCCTCCCGATCTAGGGATGGAGATGATGGCGGCTACAGACTCTTTCGTGGGGGATCTAGAAACAGCACATCTGGTGATGAAGGTACCCGATCAAAAATCCACGAAAGAGTCTGTAGCCGTCGTCATCTCTGTCCCTAGATCGTGGGGGGTCTCAAGCTCTTCCCGGCACCCTGCCGGAGAGGGGAATTCACCCTGGAGGCCTTCTTCATCACCATGCAAGCCTCCGGTGTGATGCGTGAGTAGTTCATCCTTGGACTACGGATCCATGTAGTAGCTAGATGGCTGGTTTCTCCTCCTTTGTGCTTTCATGTTTAGATCTTATGAGCTCCGTTCATGATCAAGATCATCTATTTGTAATTCATACATGTTGTGTTTGCGGGGATCCGATGGATATTGAGATGCTATTTCAGATTGATTATTGATTCTATCATGTCTTTGTTATTTGAGATCTTGCATGCTTTACATTGTTAGTAGCTATGTTGGCCAAGTAGATGCTAGCAACTCCAAGAGTTAGTATTTATGCTCGATAGTGGGTTCATGCCTCTGGTAATCTGGGGAAGTGACAGAAATCTCTAAGGTACTAGATGTGCTGTTGCTACTAGGGAGAAAACAACGATCCTTTATTCATAAAACAATTGTATTGTTTACTTTACACGCAGTTCGTAAAACAATAATCTGTTGCTTACAACTTAATACTAGAGGGGGTTCGGATGATAACCTGAAGGTGGATTATTAGTCATAGATGCAGTTGGATGGCGGTCCATGTATTATGTTGTAATGCCCAATCAAGTCTCAGAGGAGTCAAGATGATTAGTATATGCATGTATTGCTTTCTCGGTGTTTGTCAATTGCCCCGCTGTAATTTGTTCACCCAGCATGTTATTTATCTAAGGACAGCCACCTCTAGTGAACTATGGATTCCGGTCCTTTTTCTTTACATACAATCTATAAACTGTTTCTTCTTTGTGTTTACTTTCTGCAAACTTTTACTTCTTGTCATTCGATACGTTTAATTCTTTGTTTTCCGCAAAACACGGTGAGATTGACAACCTCATCGCAAGTTGGGGATAAATTTCTGTGGTGGTGTTGTGCAGGTCTCCACGTTGCTACTAGCACCGGTAGTGCGCGCTGCCAAAGCTCAGGTAGTAATACCTTTGGGGTGTTTCCTTGCTCCTACTGGTTCGATTAAACCTTGGTTTCATAACTGAGGGAAGACTTGCTGCTGTATTCATCGTACCTTCCTCTTGGGGTTCCCAACGTGCTCTACGTCGAAAGTCGAGCGCATCACATGTCCATGAGTACCGCCTCGACGTCCTCTACGCCGTCCACGTCTTCTTCAACTCCGGATACGTTCCTAGCGACGAGAACGGCAACGCCAAGTCCGTGCCCGCCATTCCGGCGATCTGTCCGGCGAGATTTTCCGGTGAGCTAACCTGGTCCGTTTGATCTTCATCTAAGGGCTATCAATAGATCACTTACCGAAGGGGTACAGGCCAATAGAAATCTGCCACTTGTCTTATCAATTTTTATTTTCGGATTTTTAGGACATAAGAACATAGGAACTTGCAAAAATCATATCTTTAGTTCTGTTTGTCCAAATTTAGCAAATAATATGTCTACGGATTCAAAAAAATGAGTAGAACACATTAAAGCAACAATTCGGTACTTTTGTGATTGTTAAAATCACGTTTTATACAGAACTATTTGTAGAGTAAATTGGCTATAAAAATTGTTCTATAATTTATTTTTGGGTGAATCTTTTTGCTATGGATTGAAAATTGAACCCTCTGTCCAGTAAGACAAAAATATAAATATAGTTTAGTATAAATAATACCATGGCCATTATTTAGTGAGAATGGCCTTTCCAAGTGTTAGAAAATATTGCCAATTGTTATAATTGCACAAACGGTTGCATTTGTAATCTTGCAAATATTAAATATTCAGAAAGCACTTAGTAGTGTTCAGAAACTTGTTGTAACAACTTGTTCAATAAAATATTTTGTTGTATGCTTGCATGCATTTTGTTGTATTCATGTGTTGTTTTGTGATGCTAGTTTTGAGAATGTGCTTTTTGCTTGATTGTATTGTTGTAGACTTTGAGGAGTGTAATCTTTGAAAGATCAAGAAGAGTACCTAAATATTCTACTGCCAAGGCAAGTGGCACTATCAAGTCCTATTGTTTTCATTATACTTAGTGGATTTTTGTAGTATATGCATGATAGACTATATTATTATGCCATGCTATATCTCCTATGTAGAATAGGGAATTGTAGTTTCTACTTGGTAGGTGAAACATCGTAAGATTAGAAATGCTTAGCCCTGCTATAGTTTTCGGGGTGGAATATCATATTATGATTATATGGAGTATTGGAAAATATATGTTTTCTATAACAAAACATGTACTTAATGAAACACCTGGGTGGAAATGGGACTTGCTTGGATTATGTTGAGTGGTTACTCAAGGGCCATATCTATGGTCGGCTGTTGTATCGCACTTGTGGACGGCCACCCAGGAACAAAGAGATTGGAGACGTTCTTGTCGTGAAGTTTCTAGTGCAGCCACATGGCATATGGGCTCTGCCTTGACCGACTAAGTTGTGAGAACTCAGCCAGACGGACAGAGGGTGGTAGTGATTATAGGATGGAATGCGTCTATGGTGGTCTGAGGGACTGCTTCTGAAAAGTCTCATATCGATGCATGTTGAGTCTTGTGGGGAAAGTGCACCACCTCTTGAGAGGGTAAAACTAAGTACTTAGTCGTGTCCCTAGTTACGGACAACTTCTGAGCCTCAAGACAATGAAGCAGAATCAAGAATCTCATCATTCTAATTTCTCTATGTTAAAACTTGATGGGTGAACAAGGGTTGTTGGTTCATTGATTTCTATGAATGGAACCTAGGTTCACTAATTTCTATCAGTGGTACCACTATGTTGTGATTGGAAATATTACCTGGAGGGTATCCAGTGTAACTTAGTTGATAATAAGTGTTGCAACTTATTTATAAAAGGATAGGGAAAAACTTTCTTGCCGCAAACTATCCAAAGCTCTACCTGGCCAGATATGCATGTAGTAATAGGTTCCACTTTATATCCACATACTAATGACACTTGCCAATACAATTCAAAATGTGTTGACCCTTGTGGCTGTAACTTATCATGTTGCAGGATTACTTGATGATAGTGAAGTTTGATGAGTAGGGATTACGAGTCTGCACCCAAGATGTTTGCATGTGGCACATGAAGATGAAGGACTCCATGCTTTATAGTTATATCTACTGCTTTGTAATAAGATAGCCATATGAGATATGTAAGTTTTAATGAACTATTTTTATTCCTGGATATGCGATGTAATATGACCTTTGTTTCTTGATATTACATCTTAAACTGTGGGTGCTAGCTATTCGATCCAGGGACTAGCACTATAAACACAGGGATCTGCACCTTATCGGGTTCAGGCCATGACAGGTGATGCAACATCTTTCAAACTAGTGCTCCACTGCATGTGGCACTTGAATCCCAGCATATTGCTGGGGATCTTGGACATGGTTGGACATAAGCCGGAGTGACATTCCATGTATTGTTTTCCAAACCACAATGATACACACACATCAAAGTGGATGTGGTGATGCATCATCTTTCAAACTTGTGCTCCACTGCATCTGGCAGTTGAATCCCAGCATGTTGCTAGGCTTCCTGGACATGGTTCGACACATGCCGGATTGACATTGCATGTGTTATTTTCCAAATAACAATGACACACACACACATCCATGTGGGTGTGGTGATGCAACATCTTTCAACCTGGTGCTCCACTGCATGTGGCACTTGAATCCCAGCATGTTGCTAGGTTCCTGGACATGGTTCGACACATGCTGGAGTGACTTTGCATGTGTTCTTTTCCAAACCACAATGACACGCACACACATACAAGTGGGTGTGGTGATGAAACATCTTTTAAACTGGTTCTACACTACATGTGGCAGTTGAATCCCAACATGTTGCTAGGGTTCCTGGACATGGTTGGACACATGCCGAAGTGACATTGCATGTGTTCTCTTCCAAACCACAATGACACACACACACACATCCAAGTGGGTGCACTACAAGAATCCTAGTCTATTGCAACAAAATATTTTGTCGCAATAAGTACCAAATTGTCACAATAAGTATATATTGCCACGACATGTCGTTCGTTGCCAGGCGTTGCGATAGGACGCATGGTAATAGGTTATCGCCACAAAAAACCAAATGTGGCGGTAAAATGTGCTATTGCAACAATCGCGCGACAAGTTGCCACATTTTCCGCCATGGCAACATACCCTTTGCTGCCACAGTTTGGTTTGTGGCGATAGCCTAATCCAACAAATACTGAAACAACTGAAACCGTGGTGATTACTAGTTTGTGGCGATAGGCATTCGTGGCAATACCCTATGGCAACAACGCTTGCTTCGTGGCACATACTTTTTGTGGCAATAGTGAATTGTTGCATTAGTTTATGGCAACCACTCTTATTTTTCTGGCACTAGCCTTTCACCACGAACCACTATGTTCGTGGCATTAGTTTATGGCAACAAGTCTTATTACGCAACAATATATTTTTGTGGTAATAGCCTATGGCCACCCAAAAAAAATACAGGCATTCAATTACATGATTCAAACCATACATGATTCATAACTATCTAGTTCACATAGAATGTGAAACTCAAATATTGTTTATCAATCATTCAACATACTGAATGTGCCATCCTAATTAAGTTCAATGTGAAACTCAAATATTGTTTATCACTGAATGTGCCATCCTAATTAAGTGAACTGTCTGTGGTCTAGAGTACCGGTTACTTGTTTGGTCCCTACAATCAAGAAAATAACATACTCCCTCCATCTCAAAATAGACATCACAGATTTGTCAACATTTAGATGAATCTATATACTAAATAGTGTTTAGATTCATACAGATTTTAATAAATCTGCGACATCTACTTTGAGAAGGAAGTAGTAGTAATTATGCATCTGTCCATGGCTCATGCTCCTTTATTTGGTACAGATGCAAGACAACTGCTCCATGCTCCTTTTATTTTGCATAGATGTAAGAGAACTAAGCAATTTCTCTATTTGTCATGGTGATGATAAAATACAATTAGTAAGTATGTAGCCATAGGCTCTACAATGGTTCCACCGGGAAGTTCCTCTCTTTGTCCCTAGCTCTGAAACTCAGCGGGTAGTTATTGTAGGCCAAGTGAAGCTTGTTGTTCGGTAGAACAAGCAGACCTTTCCATCAGGACACATCATGGCCTAGTGTTGAGGCTGGTGAACAAGCCAACCCTGCCATTGGGAAGCAAGCTGGCCTCGACTGATGTTTCTATGATGCTGGGCTTTGGTCCTCAAAGAATTTGTATGAGCAGATTCAAAAACCTTATAACTGCACCTAGAGAAGTATGTAAATAGAATGTTAACTTCCACACAAAAACATGTGCGTTGCGGAGGAATAAAAATTGAAGAGGGCGGCAAGGGTTTACTTTGCCATTGGGCATAACCTTGTGCAGTTTTTACCTAGTCACCCTCTCAAAACTAATGTCGGGCATCTATTCTTGACTCACCCACTTTGTTTTCTTCTACATTTCTCCAGGTCATGCAATGAGCTCTACCTCTAATGTGTTGAATCTCAAACTTTGACTGGTCGGACTCAGGCAAATCCCTGAAACGATTAAGCATTGTTTACTTCAAAGAATCAATTAAAGTTACAAGAGAATCATTGTTACTATAAACTCATATCAATCAATATTGTAGTCACTGGACCAGGGAAGTAACATCCTTGCAGTGAAATATATATGCAAAAGAGAGCTCATAAGTACTGCAGTGAAAGAAATATGTAAGTTTAATTTTTTGTTTATATAATGGTCTACGATGGCATTAGTCCATCTGATCTGCAGCATGTAAAAACATAATAAAGATACAGGAACCTTGCTCATGTATATGTATCCATAGATCGTACCAAATCAACAAGTAGTATGATAGCAAGGACTGGAATATACCATGATAAGCAAGTTGTATACAGGCCTGCTAAAGCCTGCATTAGTTCCGCTAAACAAACCAAAGACCTAAAAGCAGATTATCAATAATTGACACAACTGATTTTTGTCCTAGGGAAGCCTTAATTTGCATTTTGTAGCACCGCAGATCATATGACATTTTGATTGCTAGCTTAGGGAAACACCACAGAATGTAAGATAAAATGATAGATAAAGCTTACCTTCGGAAATGGTTTCCGCAAAGAAGTGTCTGAGTAAATCCGTCCTTGTTCATGCTGTCCGCCAGATTTTTTGAATGCGCCCACTCCTTCGGCAATGATTTCTAGTCCTTCATCTTGTTAATCACATTTGACAAAATAATTAATTATTACAGAAAATGCATTAGTAAACAAACCAAGCACGGGTTTTCATGTAAAATGATCTCAAATATGGAAATGCGTAGTAACATGTATTGTATGTCCTAATGGGAGGATGGGGCCGTTCATGGGAGGCGGCTGTTGACCACGGATCCCGCCTCCATCCACGTTGGTTGCAGCGCCGGCGGTCAGGCATGGCAGAGGCGAGGATTTGAAAAAATATACTGATCGTACTTTACATACATGAAGATTTTCTTGCTGCTCCGATAGTCAATTCCACTGATTCTGCTCCAAGAACTCTGCAAGAAAAACAATGGTGGTATGAGAATCAGTTGAAACATTCAGCGTAAAAGTGTATTCAAATGTGGGAATAGTTTCATCTTTTACGGAAATATACCAATAATCCCATAACAAGAATGGCTCTTCAGATATTTCCCATAAAACATTAAGTAGATGGAAAATGTTTTACTTCACTCAATAAAGATCGATCCATGCCATTAGTAGCCCCAGACTTTACCTTGCGCTCATGTTTGTAAATGAATCCAAAAAAGAAAACACCAAATTTCAACTACAAATATCACATCGAGTAACTTAAATGGACATGGTAAGGAGAACGAGGCCAGTGTAGAAACTGCACAATGGAAGAATGACATTACCGAGCCATAGAAAGAATCCACAACCAATTGAGCTATCCTTGGTCTAATAGGTCTGTAACATCTTTCACAGATTTGTTACGTTCAAGCTTGTATGCAGAAAACTTGGATACACATCATAAGTTGTAGGTTGTCTGATATAGCTCTTAGGCATTGCATCCATGTAAAATAACATATGTTGGATGTATTGACGGAACATAATAGATGATGCCAACCTCAACCCTCTCCGTTCGATCATAGACTCTACTTCCAACCTAAAAAGATGCACTGCTTTTCTTTTCAAGTTGAGCGGCACAGCCCCATATTTCATTACTCCCTTCGATCCAAATTAGTTGACTAGGTTTTGTCTAGATTCGGATGTATCTAGCACTAAAACAAGTCTAGATACATTTGAATCTAGCCAAATCTGAGTCAACTAATTTGGATCGGAGGGAGTACTAGAATAAAACCAGATAAAACAAGATTCTAGTCTGGAACCTTACATAAAAGGCTACTGATTATCCAAAACTGTGAGATCAGAGTGGAATGTAAATCAACACCAAACATTCACACGACCTATTATTTTTATGTAACAGAGAATGAGGAACGACACCTTTGGGGCAAACCTTGTACTCTTTGAACCAAATCAAGTAGAGCCGGTGAAGGCTGGGCTGGGGAAGGAGGGGCTTGGCCTAGAGCTTGCATCACACGGATAATGGGGTGGTTGTCTTGAGGAAGGCGACGAGAGGGCAACGCTCGCTGGCCGTCTAGAGGTGTGCAGATCTCATTGTTGGGGAATGATAGGGTGCCCTCGGTGTCGCGCTTGATCGAGGATGTTGCCGACGTGCTGCCTACGAGCGGCGAAGGGCACATCATCGCCACGGGGTAATCGGAGGGAGATGGAGACTGAGAGGGGAGAGGGGGACGAAGGAAGGGGTGGAGAGCGTGAGAAGCGCACGATTGCCGTCACACCGTGCGTCTGCTCTGATTCGACGGAGGATGATGTGGCGGCGGCCGTAGGGTTTGCACGGTTCTGTTTTCTAAATCACGGAGAGAGGGAGAGCTAATCAGATGTCCATCGTGAGGATTTGTGGATGTGTATTTTTATTTTGGAACCACTTATAGCATCTCCGCTCCTTCGGCATTCCTATACCGAAATCCAAAGAAAAAACGCCAGCTGGATATAATTTTCAGCTTGGGAATAGTTGAATTCCCACTCGCGTTCCCAGGTGATGTTCCTAGACAGGCAATTTTTCGGCAAATTTGACAATATTTCATCACAATTCATCTCAAATTCACACAGACATAATTTTGATCACATTTCGGCGCGAGACGGTGATGAGACAGCGAGCTAGGCGACGAGACGGTGAGCTAGCCGATGAGACGGTGATCTTGGGGACGGCGTCGAGCTTGGCGACGAGATGGCGATGATGCGCGCCGGCAAAGCCCACTCCGAGATCCATCAACCAGGCCCGCAAGCCGTCGGTCAGCTGACCAAGCCCACGACGAGCTCCGCCGGCCAGGCCCCCGTGCCGAGATCCACCGGCCAGTCCCGCACCGAGCTCCGCCGGCCAGACCCGCGTGTGGGGGAAGGGAGAGAGAGAAGATGGGAGTGTGGGAGGAGAGAGAACGTTTTTCTCACTAGCGTATGGGCCACTCGGCAAGATTTCCTACATCCGGTGTTCTCAGGCGTGTTCCCAGGCGATTCCCAACACGCTGGGATCGACATGGGAACGCCAGATGAAAAAATGCCCAAATCCGGATAAAATCAGCATCCTGGGAACGCGAGTGGGGAGAATTTCGCCCATCCAGATATAAAACTCGCCAAAAAGTGGTTTCTGGGAATGCTAGTGGAGATGCTCTTATGCAGCATCTCATGAAACGTCCCTATACATAGTTCGTTATTCACGTAAAAACGAAGATAAATTGCGTCTAATAAACAACATTTTATATGATCATTTTATTGTAGTGTACTTATGCAAACACTATATGGAATTTGCATGTGTGTAGTGCACTGACTGAAACTCCATGAAACCAGCTGAATTATATTCAGCTAGCAGAAACAAGTTTTTAATGATTCTCTGAATGTGGTGGCCTGATGTGGACTTTCTGCTTTGATTGTAGCGGTGTGGTGTGACTGACCACACCGCAACTCGCATGATGTCACGCTCATCTCTATAGCGGTCGTCCGCTTCCCGCCTAACATACAACACTACTTGCATGAGACGGGACACCCTCCGCCTCCCATCGATCACCCCTCCACAACCCAGTCCAACTCCACCTACCAACCGATTCACCAGCTTCTCGATCGATTCAGTCTTGGACAGAGGAGACGAGAAAGAAGGTGAAAAGTTATTCCTCCCAGTATTTTTTCTCGAGTTATTATGTCTAGTGGTCAATGGGCTGATGGCAACACTTCATGGACCGATAGGATACATGATATGCTTGGATTAGGGGTACTAGAAAAATTGCAATTTTTCAGGGGTGGGTAAGGCCTAGGTGGCCCGGTGAAGGTCCCCATTGAATGTAGAGAACATTGTTGTAACATCTTATTTTTCACAACAATAGGGAATTGTTGCAATATGTTATACATATTACCATGGATACATAACTTGTCGTAATATATAATAGTTATTACAGCACAACAAAATTGAGCTATTACAACATATTCATGTTTTGTTGCAATAAGAAGACATTTTTTGCAACAATGTTTGGACTTAACGCGACATGACAAAATTGTTGCAATATCTTGCCGAATATTACCACAAAGGTTTGTTGTGTTGCAACAAACCATGGTTGTTGCAATATCGCTAACTTATTACCACGATAATGAAGTTTGTTGCAAGACATGGCCTTTATTGCAACAAAAAAGGCAAGTAGTGCGACAAAACTAAATTGTGGCAATAAGTATGACCTATTGCCATGAACAAAAATTTTGTGGTAATATTGCATTTTATTGCAACAAAATTTAGCTGTAGCAATAAGTTTTGGTGCTCCACTGCATGTGGCACATGTTGCTAGGGTTCCTGGACATGGTTGGACACATGCTGGAGTAACATTGCATGTGTTCTTTTCCAAACCACAATGACACACACACATATCCAGGTGGGTGTGGTGATGCAACATCTTTCAAACTAGGGCCCCACTACATGTGGCAGATGAATCCCAGCATGTTGCTAGGGTTCCTGGAAATGGTTAGATACATGCTGGAGTTACATTCCATGTGTTGTTTTCCAAACCACAATGACACACAGACACACACATCCAAGTGGGTGTGGTGATGTAACATCTTTCAAACTGGTTCTCGACTGCATGTGACAGTTGAATCCCAACATGTTGCTAGGGTTCCTGGACATGGTTGGACACATGCTACAGTAACATTTCATGTGTTCTTTTCCAAACCACAATGACACACAAACACATCTAGGTGGGTGTGGTGATGCAACATCTTTCAAAATGGTGCACCACTACCTATGGCAGTTGAATCCTAGCATGTGGCTAGGGTTCCTGGACATGGTTGGACACATGCTGGAGTGACATTGCATGTGTTCTTTTCCAAACCACAATACCACGCGCACACATCCAAGTTGGTGTGGTGATGCAACATCTTTCAAAATGGTGCTCCACTACATGTGGAAGTTGAATCCTAGCATGTTGCTAGGGTTACTTGACATGGTTGGACACATGCTAGAGTAACATTGCATGTGTTCTTTTCCAAACCACAATGGCACACACATCTAGGTGGGTGTGGTGATGCAACATATTTCAAACTGGTTCTCCACTACATGTGGCAGTTGAATTCCAGCATGTTGCTAGGGTTCCTAGAAATGGTTAGACACATGCTGGAGTTACATTGCATGTGTTGTTTTCCAAACCACAGTGATACACACACATCCAGGTGGGTGTGGTGATGCAGCATCTTTCAAACTAGTGATCCACTACATGTGGCAGTTGAATCACAACATGTTGCTAGGGTTCCTGGACATGGTTGGACACATGTTTGAGTGGCATTGCATTTGTTCTTTTCCAAAACACAATGATAGACACACACATCCAGGTGGGTGTGGTGATGCAACATCTTTCAAACTGGTGCTCCACCTACATGTGGCAGTTGAATCCCAGCATGTTGCTAGGGTTCCTGGACATGGTTGGACAGATGCTAGAGTGATATTGCATGTGTTCTTTTCAAAACGACAATGACTCACACACATCCAGGTGGGTGTGGTGATGCAACATCTTTCAAACTAGTGCTCCACTGCATGTGGCACTTCAATCCTAGCATGTTGCTTGGGTTCTTGGACATGGTTGGACATAAGCCGGAGTGACATTCCATGTATTCATCTTTCAAACTTGTGCTCCACTGCATCTGGCAGTTGAAACCCAGCATGCTGCTAGGGTTCCTGGATATGGTTGGACAAATGCCAGAGTGACATGCATGTGTTCTTTTTGATGGGGATATGCCAAACGGGGTATGCCCAACAAGACGTTCCGATTGGGCCGAAGGGCCTTTGAGTGCGCCTGAAGGATGGCGACTGGACTACGACTGAAGGAGAAGCCTGGCGACTGGAAGCTGAAGGCCCAGAAGCACATCTGAAGCCCAGTCGGTTTAGGTCAGAAAGCCTCCGAGTCCATATCTGGCTCGGTTGTAAATTGTAAACCCTAGCGAGGTGACTCCTATATAAACCTCCCTAGGGTATCCTAAGGACTCACGTTCCATCATACACCCCCTCAAGCGACTCGATGCTCAGACACCGAGCTCGCCACCCCTGTAACTCGCTCTCAAATAATCTAATCTAGCAGGAGTAGGTCTTTACCCTTCGGGGGCCGAACCTGGATAAACCCATGTGCATCCACCCCCATCTCGCACCGCAGATGGCCGCCAACTCTTCCTCACGTTACAATCAATCGCTGCAAGTGGCAGCGACTGCCATGGCCATTTCCACGAAAGTGGCACCCACCGTGGGGCATAGCGGGACTGGCCTGAGTTCTGCGGCGAGACCCTACTCGCTGATCGATCGGCCGCTCGCCACCGGTCACATGATCACCATCGGCGGGATCTTACAGATCCTGCCCAGCAGCTACATCTCGGTGTCACGCCCGGACACTCATGGCGCGGTGATGTCGGTCGGCTCCATCAACCTCTTCGTTGGCTTCACCGGCGCGGTCGACCTAGATGCAACGGCGATCATCAGCGGATCACCGCCGCACCACGATCTGCTGTCGGAGGAGCAGGTCTGCTCCATCAGGAGCCTCGTCACCGAGTACGACTCGGCCGCCATCGACGCGGCCGAGACCAACGCCGCCACCAACGACGAGGCCCTAAACGACGACGCCGACTCCGCGACCCTTGCCTCGGTCGACAGATCTATCACCGCCGCATCACGAGAGGACTCCATCACGCGAGTCTCCAACCCGGAGGATTTCGAGGACCCCTCCATCCTCGGGATCTTCGACTCCGACTCCGGCTCCAAATCGCCCAAAGACTTCCGTGCTAGATCTAATCGCTTCAACGCGATCTACATGGCGGGCAGCACGGCCGCCTCGCCAGATCCGTTCGCCACACCGATCCCACCAACTGCGACGACCACAAAGGTGGAGGAAGCCCGCATGCGGCTCGCGAAGGCGCAACGCAACGAACTTGCCGAGCGCGAGAAATACCGCCTCGAGCGGGAAACGGCATGGGAGCTATCGATCTATCACCAGCGCCGCATCAGGACCCGCCTGAACTCCAACGTCCAGGGCCGCGTCCTGAACTTCAACGACAAAAGCGACCCCGCACGCGCCGCCAAGCGCAAATACTGCGAGAACGCGCCGCTAGGCGGAAGCAACCCCGCGAGACCACCACCCGGCGCACCGGCGACTGGAGCCCCTCCACCACCCATCGGCCGCACGCCCCCGCCGGACCAACCGCGGATCATCATCTCGCCTCAAGCCCACGACACAAACAGACTACCACTATACTCCACCCCGATGGACAATGTCGTCGCGACCGACGCCGTGGTGACCAACCTCGACGTCCAAGTCAGCGTCGCACGATAGATCCAGTACGCCAAGGCCCTACTCATCAGGGCCATCGAGCAACAAGCTGCGGGAGTCGACCCGCGGGGGCGGATGTACTCCCGCTCCTTAGCAAGCAGGGCGGCATCGAGCGGCCACCCCACTGTCGCCAACGCATTGACTTGCCCACCACCGCAGCCCCTGGTGAACCAACCACGGGCCGCCAACCTCGTGTTGTCCACCAACGAGCCGCGACCGGCGAATAACACGGTCGCCGCCAACGGGCAGCCCCTTGACGCCCGAACGAACATCATGAATAACCATGCGTGGTGGCGTGCCAGCCCAACGACTTGAGGCACACCCTCACCAACCGCGACGACCCGGAACCAAGAGGCTCGCTCAGTCGAGTCAGGCCGCAATGCTTCGGGCCCATGATTCATGGGGAAAAATACCCCGCCAACTTCAAGGCTCCAAAGGAGATCGAAAAGTACGACCCGACGTTCGATCCCGCTATCTGGCTGGACACATACCTCATGGCGATGGGAATCACAGGCCACACCAACCTGCTCGCCGCTCGCTACCTCTCCCTGATGATGGAGGGTGCGACTCTTCAATGGATCAACACCCTCCCCGCCGACATCATCGATTCCTGGGAAGAAATGCGGGACGCCTTCATCAGGCACTTCGAGGGATCCTACACCCGCGCCACCACCATAGAAGACCTGGAGCGATGCATCCAGGGACAACGCGAGTCGACTCGCCGCTGGATTCAAAGGTGGCAAGAACTGTGGATCAATGCCTCCGGCATCCACCCAGACACGGCGATACATTGCTTCAAGAACACATGCCGGTACGAACCCCTGGTCGCTAAGATCAAGAGGGTCTACCGGACGCTCGACAATGTCCCCGACCTCCTCGAGATCACCAAGCGCTACGCAGAGGAGGACCCCAACCAAGTCTCTGACGACGAGTCGGGAGGACGGCGCTGAACCAGCATCCACGACAGCGGGCGCCTACGGGACATGCGCTACAGCTACACCCGCGTCACTGGCAAGCACCACACGGACGGGCCAATTGACTTTGTCGCCAACGCCGGCTATGGCCAGCGCGACCCCAAGATCTACCGCCGCGACGGAGGAAATTACCGCGACAGCGGAAACTACCGCTCCAACAATACAGCAAGGCCAAAATTCGACCCTGCTGCCCTGCTCAATCAGCCCTGCATCTACCATAGCAGGGAGGGAAAACCCGCCACCCACACCACCGCTGATTTCCACTCTCTCAAAGAGACTAAGAAGGCGAGACGAGCAAGGGAGGACCCCAATAACAACCCACCTCGGGACAACGGGAACGGCGGCGGCTTCGGCACGACCGTCGGCTCTCTACACACCTTCACCGGACTTGGCACCAAGCGTGAGAAGAAGGTACTCGCCCGCGCGGTCGCCGTCAATGCGGTGACACAGGTCGACATCCCTCGCTTCCTCAACTGGTCTGAGCAGAGCATCACCTGGAGTCGCCAGGACCACGCACCAAGAATCGAATACCCAGGGCGAGTCGCCCTGGTAGTCAGGCCCAAGGTGGCCGACTACTGGCTGCCCAAGACACTAATGGACGGTGGGAGCTCCATCAACATCATGTACCTGGACACGTTCAAGAGGCTCCAGCTCCCAGAAGCAGCCATTGAGCCAACCCTAACAACCTTCCACGGTATCGTCCCCGGTCGGAAGGCATACCCGATCGGAACTCCGGCAAACTACCGCACGGAGAGGATCGTATTCGAGCTGGTGAACTTCCGCAGCCCCTACCACTGCGTCCTGGGTCGCCAGGCATTCGGAAAGTTCATGGCGACCCCATACTACGCCTACAACATGATGAAGCTCCCCGGGCCAAGCGGCATCATCACTATCCACGGCGACCCCGACATGGCCGTGGAATGCGAGGACAAAGGAGCCGAGCTCGCCGACGCCATCATCGCTGCGGAGACCGACCACGCGGAGGAGCTCGCGAAATACGCGGGCAACATCAACAAGGACGACCCCACCATCCTGAAGAGACCAACCACCGCGAACTCCACGTTCGAGGCGACCATGCACACCCGCACCGTCGAGCTCGTCCTAGGCAACTCCATCCAGACGGTCACCATCAGGGCGCACATGAGCCCCGCATAGGAAAGCATGCTCATTGGGTTCCTCCGTGAGAACCGCGACATCTTCGCATGGAAGCCATCCGACATGCTAGGTGTCCCGAGGGAACTTGTTGAGCACAAACTCAACGCCGACCCCAAAGTGCGACCAGTAAAGCAGTCGCTACGGCCCTTCAATGAACAACGCCGTCGAGCAATCACCGAAGAAGTACAACGTCTGCTAGCTGCAGGCTTCATCGGGCCAATCAAATACTCCAAGTGACTGGCAAACCCAGTCCTGGTTCTAAAAAAGAACAACACATGGAGAATGTGTATCGACTACACCAACCTCAATAGCACTTGCCCAAAGGAGGAGTTCGTCCTACCGTGCATCGATCAGATCATCGACTCGACCGCGGGATCAGAGTCGTTGTGCTTCCTTGACGCTTACTCTGGTTATAACCAGATCAAGATGGCGGTCGAGGATGAGGAGAAGACGGCGTTCATCACGCCATTCGGCGCCTTCTACTACACGGCCATGACGTTCGGCCTCAAGAACGCCGGCGCCACATACCAGAGATGCATGCAGGAGTGCCCAGCGAGCCAAATTGGCCGCAACATTCACGTCTACATCGACGACATGGTTGTAAAATCCACCTGCTAGGACGACCTGCTCGCCGACCTAGCCGAAACCTTCGCAAACCTGTGGAGGTACAACATCAAGCTAAACCTAGGAAAATGCACCTTCGGCGTCCCTACCGGATAGCTCCTGGGATATGTAGTCTCCAAGCGAGGCATCGAAGCCAACCCCACAAAGATTGACACCATCGCATGGCTCGGAAAACCCGAGGGCTTGCGCGACGTCCAGAAGTTGGCAGGGCGAGTCGCGGCCCTCAGTCGCTTCATCCCCCGACTAGGCGAGAAGGCAATGCTCCTCTACCGCCTGATGCACAAGAACCCCACGTTCCAATGGGACGCGGAGGCCGACGAAGCGCTCAAAGAAGTGCTACCCGCGGCTCCACTCCTCGCCACTCCACTCGACAAAGAGCCAATGCTCGTCTACGTCGCGGCCTCCACTCGAGTCATCAGCACCGTGATGGTCGTCGAACGACCGGAGGAGGGCAAGGAGCGCCTCATACAACGCCCTGTCTACTACATCAGCGAAGTCCTGACAGATTCACGACAACGCTACCCGTAGTACCAAAAACTAGTGTACGCGGTATTCCGAGCTCAGCGACGACTCCCACGCTACTTCCAGGAGCACCCGATCACGGTGGTCTCCTTCGCACCCTTGCAAGACATAATACGCAATCGCGAGGCGACTGGGCGAGTCGCCAAGTGGGCTGTCGAAATCGGCGTCCACAACATCAAATACGAGCCCCGCAAGTGATCAAGTCACAAGCCCTGGCTGATTTCCTCGCAGATTGGGAAGAAGCACAACAGCCAGAGAAGCTCCCGTACCTCCACTACTGGTCGCTCCATTTTGACGGCTCCAAGAACGCCGACGGTGTAGGGGCTGGGGTCATACTGACCTCCCCCAAAGGAGACAAGCTCCGCTACGTGCTCCACCTCAACTTCAAGCCCTGCACGAACAACATGGCAGAATACGAGGCCCTCCTTCATGGCATGAGAGCCGTTAAGGAGATGAACGTCAACCGCTTACGATGCTATGGCGACTCCGACCTAGTAGCTGGCCCGTGCGACGTTGTCTCCCCATCAATGATTGTGTACCGCCAAGCGGTAGACCAGTTGGGAGGACACTTCGACGGCTACTCCGTCGAGTGGATCGACAGGCGCAAAAATGAGGAGGCAGACGCCCTTTCCCGCAGCGGATCGACCCGACAAGCGCCACCAGTAGGCGTCTTCCCGGACATCATCCACAAACCGTCGGTTAGCCCACCAAAAGAGATCGATGTCGGGATACCACTACAACCAGAACCGGCCTTAGTCGCCATGGTGGTGGAGCCTAGCGACCGGACAGCACCATACGTCGCCTTCCTGGAGCACAAAATCCTACTACGCAATGAGACGGAGGCGCAAATGATCGTGCACCACTACAAATCCATCGTCATCATAAATGGCGAGCTCCACAGACGTAGCGTGACTGGCGTGTTCCAGCGCTGCGTACAGCCAGAAGAAGGTCACAAGATCCTCCAGGACATTCACACCGGCGACTGCGGCCATCACGCCAACGCCAAGTCGCTAGCCGCCAAAGCCATGCAGCACGGTTTCTACTGGCTCACCGCACACGCCGACGCCACCAACATCGTCCAACGATGCTTCGGGTGCCAGATGTACGCCCACCAGACGCACCTCCCTGGTTCGGCACTCAAGACCATCCCCATCACATGGACATTCGCCGTATGGGGCATGGACATGGTTAGCCCGTTCAAGAAGGCCCCATCTGGCTTCACCCATCTCCTGGTCGCGGTCGACAAGTTCACCAAATGGGTCGAGGCCAAGCCAATAAAAAAGTGTGACGGCAAGACGGCCACCAAGTTCTTATGCGAGCGCATCTACCGATACGGCTACCCGCACAACATCATAACAGACAATGGCACCAACTTCGCCAAGGGGGCCATGGCTGAATTCTGTGAAGAAAATGGCATACGACTCGACCTCGCTTCAGTCGCCCACCCGGAGTCAAACGGCCAAGCAGAACGCGCCAACCAGAGCGTCCTCCACGGGCTCAAGCCGCGACTCCAAGTGCCCCTCGAGCGCATCCCAGGATGCTGGGTCGACGAGCTCCCTTCCGTGATATGGGGGATCTGCACTTCCGTCAATCGCTCCATCGGGTTCACACCCTTCTTCACGGTGTACGGCGCCGAGGCCGTAATGCCAACTGACCTAGAGCACGACTCACCTCGAGTCTCCAACTAGGTCGAGGCGACCAACGGGTCGCCCGCCAAGACAGCATCGATCAACTCGACGAAGCACGCGACCTGGCTTGCTCTCGCACCACCATATACCAGCAAGGACTCCGCCGCTACCACAGCCGCCGAGTACGAACTCGCACGTTCCAGGAAGGCGACCTGGTCCTACGACTGGCCCAAGACAAGAAAGGCATGCACAAACTCTCCCCCCATGGGAGGGACCATTAGCCATAGGACGAGTCATTGGCAATGACGCCTACTACCTCATCGACATATGTGGTGACAGCCAGCTCGAGGTCAGGAGGCCATGGAATGTAAACCTCCTCAGAAAGTTCTACACTTAGAACCTCAAAATTGTACCCAGCTAGCATATATAATGAAATTCATTCGGATCGCACAAATTGTGTCTACTCAGCATATTCTTGTGCCACTCGCACTCGTACATATTAGCAATATGCTACTCATGAAAGTCAACCTCTGGTGGAGCGACCGGCACAGCTAAGTAGTGCAGCACAAGGGCACCGGAAATACTCGGGCCTTGGGTCATCCACGAAAACGCCAATCCGGAGCTACCATTGGAGTCGCCTAGCCCGACTGGCCCACCGGGCCAAGACAACCGGTATACGCTTCTCACAACAACCTGTCCCTCCCATCCTCGTGCAAAGCGACTCGAACGGTTAAATACCACTCACGGGGACTCCACAAAACGGGAACCCCCACGCGGCTCGGGAACACACCAAGTAAGAGAGCTGCCTTGGACTCGCCAAGCGACTAGCTCTCTGGGCCAGGGGAGGAGACGCGTTACAAACAACGCATCAACAACCTACGACAGGAACACGACCAATATGGTTGAGCACCATGCTCGGGGACTCGCCTACAAATTAATCCTACTCGCGCTCGGGGACTAGCCACTCAGAAGACGCGAGAGACAAAACAACGCACAACCAAAACAAAACACAAAAGTATACAATCGAGTTATACCCCATTAAAGGGTGGACGCGCTCGGGGACTCGCTCAATCAAAAATAAAACACACCACACAATCCTGGTCGCAATACGAGTCGAGTGACTCCCCTTGGCATACATTACAAAATGCATTACAGCAGTCGCCACTTGGCATACATCACAAACTGCCCAACTACATTGTTTATTCTACAGGTCATGATGAAGAAGCACCGCCACCCCCTCGACACGAACAAAAGGCTACCACGGGTTCGTCGGGTACGTCATTAGCGACTTCGACAACGCTGACCGGAAGGGCTCCTCCGACTTCATATCACGATGCTCCGGCTCGGAGTCGCCAGGCGCCAACACCGTCTCCTAGTATGGTAGCAGATCCCCCATAGCCAGGACCCGATCGGCGTAAGGAGCAGCCTTCGCAGTCAGCTTCAGCACCTCGGACATCTCCACCGTGCCGGTCGCCGATGGGTAGCCACTCGTCACGTCATCAAGGTCGAAGTCGCCGGGGAAGTGGGCGAGACCCAAGATCAATGCTGTGGTGGCCGCGCGCCTGAACGCCGAGCGTGCCATCCACTCCACGAAGACAGGCACCTCCTTCAGATAGCGCCACACCTCTATAAGCCCCCCAGGAATAACCTTAGTGGGGGACATGCCTTGAAGAACCGCTTGGACACATAACTCCGAGGCCGTGGCCGCGTTCACCACGGCAGTCATGCACTGCGAAGCGTTGAAGGTCTGAACCATCGAGTCGCTTTGACCTATCACAGCTGCAAAATCAGACGTCAGTGAAACTACGGACATCCCCAATTAGGGACTCGCCGAACAATTCAGGCAAAGATGGAGACTCACCAAGGAGTTTGCGGCAGTTATTCGTGACATGCTTCTCCAAGGCGGCTTGATCGTTGTGTAGCCCCACGATGATCGAGTCCGTGGCTTTGCATTCCTCCTCAGCCGCAGCGACAGCAACCTTCGCTCGGTCCTCCGAAGAAACTGAGGCCGCTTTCGCCTCCTCCAAGTCTTGGATCAGGGAGGCAATTCGTCCATTCGCCGCGTCCATCTCGGCAACTAGAACATACCCTTCACGGGCCTTGGAAATCGCAGCCGGGAAACCATCTGAAAGAGAAACCATCAGCGCGCCATACACCAATAGTTCACACTTGACACAGGAAAGGACAGAGAAGTAGATACTCACCAATAGTTTCCTGAAGCCGCTGGTCCGCCTCTTGCGCTTCGCGCAGATCACGCTCCAAGCGCTCCCTCGTGGCCTGCCGATCGGTTGATTCCCTCTGCAAACCCTGCAAACAAACAACACACCTCAGCACTTACCAAAATTAACATCCAGTTCCTAGCTGCTGAAATTCAGCGACTAAGAACTCAGGGACTGGAGAGTAGGAAAAAAGTTCAATTCCTAGCCACTGAAATTCAGCGACTAGGAATTCGGGGACTGGAGAGTAGAAAGAAGTTTAGTTCCCAGCCGCTGAAATTCAGCGGCTGAGAACTCGGGGACTGGACATACCTGAATAGCGGCGCCAAGCATCCTGTGAAGTTCTCCGGTGTCAGTCGACATGATCGTGAAAGAAGTGCGCCCACGATGGGACCCAATGTCTGCATCCACGATCTCCGGACTCTGCGGAGACTGGGTGTCCGCCATGCCTGGAAACCCCCTAGCCATGAAGCGCGGGAACGTCGCTGACGCTCTGGAGGGTGCACTGGTTGTCGGGGGCGGCACTTCTGGCGCGGCCGCAACCAACATTGGCTCCGATCGCGCCGCCACCACTTCTTCGGCGACTGCCGCGACTTCGGGCTCCGTGGCGCCGTCCATGGCTGTGGCGTTGTCAGCACCCCCTTCTGCTTCTTCGCGCCTTCCGCGGTCGCTACATCTCCGGTGGATTTCCTCTTCTTGGGGAGGTCACCCTCTCCCGTGGTAGCGGCCGGCGGAATCTTCGCCACCGAAGGACGGCCAATCTTCTTGGCTCCGGATCTACCCGAATTCCCACAGTCAATATAACGACAATACAAAAACAAGAGGCGAGTTGGAATGAAGAACCAATACTCACTTAGCGACCGGGAGAACGTGAAGCCCGGTGCTGATGTGGGCAGGCTTGTCCAATTCAGGACCCAGCTTGCGAGTGAGCCCCCTCTCGAAGACGTCTGAAGCCCACGACACCGCGGGCTTCCTTGACGACAAAGCCGCAGTCGCCGGAATCTCTGGCTCCGAAGACGTGGCCGCTCTCGACGGCTGCGGCGACTTAGACGTCGCTGCCTCAGCCGCTTCCTGGCTTGGAACCCCCGAAACCGTGGGCGCAATCACCGCTAGGGGAACCTCTACCACTGCCTCGGCGTCCTCACCCTCCAACCCCTTCGTCGGGGTAGCGTCCTTTGGGGCTTTGCGCGAGACTTCGGGGGAGTCTTCAGCGTCGGAGTCATCATCTGACTCAAACACCACCGCCGACTTGGACGGCGACGTTGGCTTCTTCGCCGGTGACTTGGGCTTGCGTGCGGGCTTCGACGGCGTAGCAGTACGCCGGGACGTCTGCTCCTGCGCCACCTCGTTGCCTCCGTCATGTTCATCCAGGCTGTGACTTGCCTCGAACTCACGATGTTTCTGCATGCGGATCTTGCGAGCCACATGCGCTGGGGGAGGAACCTCCTCCTCCTCCCCATCACTGTCGGAAGAGTCTCCCTCGGAGTCCTCCTCGAGCTCCTACAGAACCTCTTCGTTGAGCGGAGGAAGCCAGCCCTCCAATACCTGAAAAAGCTGAGAACCACCACGAGTAAACACCAAATGCAGCGACTAAGAATTGAGGTGCGGAAATAGCGACTAGGGAGAAAACTTACTGTGGGGGCTTCGTTCTTCATGGGAGTGTATGGGGCGAGCCCGACCGACACGCTGGTGAACTCCGTGTCAGTAATCTTTTTCAGGGCGGCCTTGTAGTCCTCGGACTCCCATGATTCCTTGCTGGTTCGGGAGGGGTCGTTCTTCCAGCTGTATTCATACATCCAATGCGGCCGAGCCGCCAGTGGAACCAGACGCCGCTCGAGCCAGCAGTTGTAGAGATTGATCGAAGTCAACCCCCAGTCCTTCAGCTTCTGGATCTGGTCCATCATTTCCGCGACGGCCATCCTCTGGGTTTCGGGAAGCTTCTTCGGTGCCAACCGGTGAGGCTCGCTCCTCTCAGCGACGAACTCGGGAAGTGCCACCTCGCTGGAGGGAGTGGATTCTTTTACGTAGAACCAGCTCTTCTTCCATTCGCTGGCGGCCTTCTTCGGCAGGATAAGCTTGATGAAATTAGCCTTCGGCTTCAGCTAGAACGTGACGCCACCTGCGGCCAATATCAAGCCACCGGACGCCTCGCGACCGATGCAACTGTGGAAGAGCTCCAACCACAGCGGAAAATATGGTCTATAGCCGAGATAGCACTCGTAGAAGGCGACGAAGATCGCCAGCTGCTCGATGCTGTGTGGGCCGAGATCTGACGGTTTGATCGCGTAATACGCGCAGAAGCGGCGGAAGAAGAGCGATGTGGGGAATCCCAGACCCCTTTCTAGATGGCTGGGGAAGCAGATGAATTCGCCCGCTCGCGGCTTTGGCTCGGTCTCGGAGGAGGGGGGAACTCGCTAGTTCCCCTTGCGGAGGACTCCGGCATCCTCGAAGGACTTGAGCTGGGCTGTGGTGCATTTGGATTTTCCCCATGAGCCTTTGGGAGGCGCCATTGGGTAGGACGTGGAATCCCACGATGCGGAAAGGACGAATCGGAAGGTTGAAGGCATGGAGATTGAAGACAAGAAGAATGTGTATGGGAGAATGAAGAATGCGGGGAAGGATTCGCAGGACCGAATCATCAGTCCCCTTATATGTGAACGCCACCCGCCAAAATCGAGGTAGCCGTTACTCACGGTAATTGCGCCGAAGTTACAGTTGGAAATTCCAATGGATAGTTTGACCAGAACTGACGGTCCAACTCCTCCATTCCACCCGCTACCCGCTAGTCTTCTCCACTCGCCGAAGCGGCGACTTGATAGTAGTAACGTTCGTCGGGGTGGCGAGTGGAAACCTAGGGAAATTCTCCTTGGTTTTAATGGAGTCCATCACCGACTCGACTAGGCGTCCAAATTGGGCTCACCTACTTCGATCACCAAAGGGACACCTGTGCCTGAATCAACGATGGCCTCGGGGACTACTGATGGGGATATGCCAAAGGGGGTATGCCCAGCAAGACGTTCCAATTGGGCCAAAGGGCCTGTGAGTGCGCCTAAAGGACGGTGACTAGACTATGACTGAAGGAGAAGCCTGGGACTGGAAGCTGAAGGCCCAGAAGCACATCTGAAGCCTAGTCGGTTTAGGTCATAAAGCCTCCGAGTCCATATCTGGCTCGGTTGTAACTTGTAAACCCTAGAGAGGTGACTCCTATATGAAACTCCCTAGGGTATCCTAAGGACTCACGTTCCATCATACACCCCCTCAAGCGACTCGCTGCTCAGACGCCAAGCTCGCCACCCCTGTAACTCGCTCTCCAATAATCTAATCTAGCAGGAGTAGGTATTTACCCTCTGGGAGGGCGAACCAAGATAAACCCATGTGCATTCCCCCCCATCTCGCACCGCAGATGGCCGCAAACTCTTCCACACGTTACAATCAATCGCTGCCAATGGCAGCGATTGCCGTGGCCATTTCCACGACACTTTTCCAAACAACAATGACACACACACACATCCAAGTGGGTGTGGTGATGCAACATCTTTCAACCTGGTGCTCCACTGCATGTGGCACTTGAATCCCAGCATGTTTCTAGGTTCCTGGACATGGTTGGACACATGCGGGACTGACATTGCATGTGTTCTTTTCCAAACCACAATGACACACACACATCCAGGTGGGTGTGGTGATGCAACATCTTTCAAACTGGTTCTCCACCTGCATGTGGAAGTTGAATCTCAGCATGTTGCTAGGGTTCCTGGAAATGGTTGGAAACATGCCGCAGTGACATTGCATGTGTTCTTTTCCAAACCACAATGACACGCACACACATCCAAGTGGATGTGGTGATGCAACATCTTTCAAACTGGTTCTACACTACATGTGGCTGTTGAATCCCAACATGTTGCTAGGGTTCCTGGACATGGTTGGACACATGCTTGAGTGGCATTGCATTTGTTCTTTTCCAAACTACAATGAAAAACAAACACACATCCAGGTGTGTGTCGTCATGCAACATCTTTCAAATTGGTGCTCCACCTGCATGTGGCAGTTGAATCCCAGCATGTTGCTAGGGTTCCTGGACATGGTTGGACACATGCTGGAATGACATTGCATGTCTTCCTTTCCAAACCACAATTACACACACACACACATCCAAGTGGGTGGGTGATGCAACATCTTTCAACCTGGTTCTCCACTACATGTGGCACTTGAATCCCAGCATATTGCTAGGGTTCCTAGACATGGTTGGACACATGTTGGAATGACATTGCATGTGTTCGTTTCCAGACCACAATTACACACACACACATCGAGGTGGGTGCGGTATGAAACATCTTTCAAACTATTCTTCCACTGCATGTGGCAGTTGAATGCAAACATGTTTCTAGGGTTCCTGGACATGGTTGGACACATGCTGGAGTGACATTGCATGTGTAATTTTCCAAATGACAATAAGTCACACTCATCCAGGTGGGTGTGGTGATGCAACATCTTTCAAACTAGTGCTCCACTGCATGTGGCACTTGAATCCCAACATGTTGCTAGGGTTCCTGGACATGGTTGGACACATGCTGGAGTAACATTGCATGTGTTCTTTTCCAAACCACAATGACACACACACATCTACGTGGGTGTGGTGATGCAATATATTTCAAACTGGTTCTCCACTACATGTGGCAGTTGATTCCCAACATGTTTCTAAGGTTCCTAGAAATGGTTAGACACATGTTGGAGTTGCATTGCATGTGTTGTTTTCCAAACCATAATGATATACACACACACATCCAAGTGGGTGTGGTGATGCAACATCTTTCAAACTGGTTCTACACTACATGTGGCAGTTGAATCCCAACATGTTGCTAGGGTTCCTGGACATGGTTGGACACATGCTTGAGTGGCATTGCATTTGTTCTTTTCCAAACTACAATGAAACACAAACACACATCCAGGTGTGTGTCTTGATGCAACATCTTTCAAACTGGTGCTCCACCTGCATGTGGCAGTTGAATCCCAGCATGTTGCTAGGGTTCCTGGACATGGTTGGACACACGCTGGAATGACATTGCATGTCTTCCTTTCCAAACCACAATTACACACACACACACATCCAAGTGGGTGGGTGATGCAACATCTTTCAACCTGGTTCTCCACTACATGTGGCACTTGAATCCCAGCATATTGCTAGGGTTCCTAGACATGGTTGGATACATGTTGGAATGACATTGCATGTGTTCATTTCAAAACCACAATTACACACACACACATCGAGGTGGGTGTGGTATGAAACATCTTTCAAACTATTCTTCCACTGCATGTGGCAGTCGAATGCAAACATGTTTCTAGGGTTCCTGGACATGGTTGGACACATGCTGGAGTGACATTGCATGTGTAATTTTCCAAATGACAATAAGTCACACTCATCCAGGTGGGTGTGGTGATGCAACATCTTTCAAACTAGTGCTCCACTGCATGTGGCACTTGAATCCCAACATGTTGCTAGGGTTCCTGGACATGGTTGGACACATGCCGGAGTGGCATTCCATGTGTTCTTTTCGAACCCACAATGATACACACACACATAAAAGTGGATGTGGTGATGCGACATCTTTCAAACTGGTGCTCCACCTTCATCTGGCAGTTGAATCCCAACATGTTGCTAGGGTTCCTGGACATGGTTGGACACATGCCGGAGTGACATTGCATGTGTTCTCTACCAAACCACAATGACAAGCACACACATCCAAGTGGGTGTGGTGATGTAACATCTTTCAAACTGGTTCTCGACTGCATGTGGCAGTTGAATCCCAACATGTTGCTAGGATTCCTGGACATGGTTGGACACATGCTAGAGTAATATTGCATGTGTTATTTTCCAAACCACAATGACACACACACACACACATCCAGGTGGGTGTGGTGATGCAATATCTTTCAAACTGGTGCACCACTACCTATGGCAATTGAATTCCAGCATGTGGCTAGGGTTCCTGGACATGGTTAGACACATGCTGGAGTGAAATTGCATGTGTTCTTTTCCAAACCACAATACCATGCACACACATCCAAGTTTGTGTGGTGATGCAACATCTTTCAAAATGGTTCTGCACTTCATGTGGCAGTTGAATCCTAGCATGTGGTTAGGGTTCCTTGACATGGTTGGAGACATGCTGGAGTAACATTGCATGTGTTCTTTTCCAAACCACAATGACACACACACATCTACGTGGGTGTGGTGATGCAATATATTTCAAACTGGTTCTCCACTACATGTGGCAGTTGATTCCCAGCATGTTTCTAAGGTTCCTAGAAATGGTTAGACACATGTTGGAGTTGCATTGCATGTGTTGTTTTCCAAACCATAATGATATACACACACACATCCAGGTGGGTGTGGTGATGTAGCATCTTTCAAACTAGTGCTCCACTTCATCTGGTAGTTGAATCACAACATGTTGCTAGGGTTCCTGGACATGGTTGGACACATGCTTGAGTGGCATTACATTTGTTCTTTTCCAAACCATAATGATACACACACATCCAGGTGGGTGTGGTGATGCAACATCTTTCAAACTAGGCTCCACCTACATGTGGCAGTTGAATCCCAGCATGTTGCTAGGGTTCATGGACATGGTTGGACACATGCTGGAATGATATTGCATGTGTTCTTTTCCAAACCTCAATAAAACACACACACACATCCAGGTGGGTGTGGTGATGAAACATCTTTCAAACTATACTTCCACTACATGTGGAAGTTGAATCCAAACATGTTGCTAGGGTTCCTGGACATGGTTGGACATATGCTGGAGTGACATTGCATGTGTTCTTTTCCAAACGATAATGACTCACACACATCCAGGTGGGTGTGGTGATGCAACATCTTTCAAACTAGTGCTCCACTTCATGTGGCACTTGAATCCAAGCATGTTGCTAGGGTTCCTAGACATGGTTGGACACATGCTGGAGTGACATTCCATGTGTTCCTTTCCAAACCACAATGATACACACACACATCAAAGTGGATGTGGTGATGCAACATCTTTCAAACTGGTGCTCAACTGCGTCTGGCAGTTGAATCACAACATGTTGCTAGGGTTCCTGGACATGGTTGGACACATGCTTGAGTGGCATTCATTTGTTATTTTCCAAACCACAATGATACACACACACATCCAGGTGGGTGTGGTGATGAAACATCTTTCAAACTGTTCTTCCACTGCATCTGGCAGTTGAATCCAAACATGTTGCTAGGGTTCCTGGACATGGTTGGACACATGCTTGAGTGACATTGCATGTGTTCTTTTCTAAACGACAATAACTCACACACATCTAGCTGGGTGTGGTGATGTAACATCTTTCAAACTAGTGCTCCACTTCATGTGGCACTTGAATCCTAGCATGTTGCTAGGGTTCTTGGACATGTTTGGACACATTCCAGAGTGACATTCTATGTGTTCTTTTCCAAACCACAATGATACACACACATCAAAGTGGATGTGGTGATGCAACATCTTTCAAACTTGTGCTCCACTATATCTGGCAGTTGAATCCCACCATGTTCCTAGGGTTCCTAGACATGGTTGGACACATGCCGGAGTGACATTGCATGTGTTCTTTTCCAAACAAAAATGACACACACACACATCCAAGTGGGTGTGGTGATGCAACATCGTTCAACCTAGTGCTCCACTTCATGTGGCACTTGAATCCCAGCATGTTGCTAGGGTTCCTAGACATGGTTGGACACATGTCGGAGTGACATTGCATGTGTTCTTTTCCAAACAACAATGACACACACACACACATCCAAGTGGGTGTGGTGATGCAACATCTTTCAACCTGGGGCTCCACTGCATGTGGCACTTGAATCCTAGCATGTTGCTAGGTTCCTGGACATAGTTGGACTCATGCTGGAGTGACATTCTATGTGGTGTTTTCCAAACCACAATGATACACACACATCCAGGTGGGTGTGGTGATGCAACATCTTTCAAATTGTTGCTCCACTACCTATGGCAGTTGAATCCTAGCATGTGGCTATGGTTCTTGGACATGGTTGGAGACATGCTGGTGTGACATTGCATGTGTTCTTTATCAAACCACAATACCACACACACATATCCAAGTGGGTGTGGTGATGCAACATATTTCCTACTAGTGCTCCACTACATGTGGTAGTTGATTCCCCGCATGTTTCTAGGGTTCCTTGGCATGGTTGGACACATGCTAGAGTAACATTGCATGTGTTCTTTTCCAAACCACAATGACAAACACGTATCTAGGTGGGTGTGGTGATGCAACATCTTTCAAACTGGTGGTCCTCTACATGTTGTAGTTGAATCCCAGCATGTTGCTAGGGTTCCTAGAAATGGTTAGACACATGCTGGAGTTACATTGCATGTGTTGTTTTCCAAACCACAATGACACAAACACACACATCCAAGTGGGTATGCTGATGCAACATCTTTCAAACTGGTGCTCCACTACATATTGCAGTTGAATCCTAGCATGTTGCTAGGGTTCCTGGACATGGTTGGACACATAATTGAGTGACATTTCATGTGTTCTTTTCCAAACCAGAATGATACACACACATCCTGGTGGGTGTGGTGATGCAACATCTTTCAAACTGGTGCTCCACTACATGCGGCAATTGAATCCCAGCATGTTGCTAGGGTTCCTAGACATGGTTGGACACATGCTTGAGTGACATTGCATGTGTTCTTTTCCAAACTACAATGATACACACACACACAACCAGGTGGGTGTGGTGATGCAACGTCTTTCAAACAGATGCTCCACTCCATGTGGTAGTAGAATCACAACATGTTGCTAGGGTTCCTGGACATGGTTGGACACATTCTTGAGTGGCATTCATTTGTTCTTTTCCAAACCACAATGATACACACACATAAGGTGGGTGTGGTGATGCAACATCATTCAAACTGGTGCTCCACTTCATGTGACAATTGAATCCCAGCATGTTGCTAGGGTTCATGGACATGGTTGGACACATGCTGGAATGATATTGCAAGTGTTCTTTTCCGAACCATCATTGAAAGACACACACATCCAAGTGGGTGTGGTGATGAAACATCTTTCAAACTGTTCTTCTACTAGATGTGGCAGTTGAATCCAAACATGTTGCTAGGGTTCCTGGACATGGTTGGACACATGCTGGACTGACCTTGCATGTATTCTTTTCTAAACGACAATACCTCACACACATCCAGGTGGGTGTGGTGATGCAACATCTTTAAAAATAGTGCTCCACTTCATGTGGCACTTGAATCCCAACATGTTGTTAGGGTTCTTGCACATGGTTGGACACATGCTGGAGTGAGATTGCATGTGTTCTTTTCCGAACAACAATGACACACACACATCCAAGTGGGTGTGGTGATGGAACATCTTTCAACCTGGTGCTCCATTGCATGTGGCACTTGAATCCCAGCATGTTGCTAGATTCCTAGACATGGTTGGACACATGATGGAGTAACATTGCATGTGTTCTTTTCTAAACCACAATGACACACACATATCCAGGTGGGAGTGGTGATGCAACATCTTTCAAACTGTTGCTCCACTGCCTATGGCAGTTGAATCCTAGCATGTGGCTAGGGTTCCTGGACATGGTTGGACACATGCTAGGGTGACATTGCATGTGTTATTTACGAAACCACAATACCACACACACACACATCCAAGTGGGTGCGGTGATGCAACATCTTTCAAACTGGTGCTCCACTACATGTGGAAGTTGAATCCCCGCATATTGCTAGGGTTCCTTGACATGGTTGGACACATGCTGGAGTAACATTGCATGTGTTTTTTTCCAAACCACAATGACACACACACGTCTAGGTGGGTGTGGTGATGCAACATATTTCAAACTGGTTCTCCACTACATGTGGCAGTTGAATCCCATCATGTTTCTAGGGTTCCTGGAAATGGTTAGACACATGCTGGAGTTACATTGCATGTGTTGTTTTCCAAACCACAAGGATACACACACATCCAGGTGTGTGTTGATGGAGCATCTTTCAAACTAGTGCTCCACTGCAGGTGGCAGTTGAATCACAGCATGATGCTAGGGTTCCTGGACATGGTTGGACACATGCTGGAGTTACATTGCATGTGTTGTTTTCCAAACCACAATGATACATTCACACACATCCATGTGGCTGTGGTGATGCAGCATCTTTCAAACTGGTGCTCCGCTGCATGTGGTAGTTGAATCCAAGCATGTTTCTAGGGTTCATGGACATGGTTGGACACATGCTGGAATGATATTGCATGTGTTCTTTTCCAAACCACAATGAAACACACACACATCCAGGTGGGTGTGGTGATGAAACATCTTTCAAACTGTTCTTCCACTACATGTGGCAGTTGAATCCAAACATGTTGCTAGGGTTCCTGGACATGGTTGGACACATGCTCGAGTGACATTGCATGTGTTCTTTTCTAAACGACAATAACTCACACACATCTAGCTAGGTGTGGTGATGTAACATCTTTCAAACTAGTGCTCCACTGCATGTGGCACTTGAATCCTAGCATGATGCTAGGGTTCTTGGACATGGTTGGACACATGCCGGAGTGACATTCCATGTGTTGTTTTCCAAAATACAATGATACACACACATCAAAACGGATGTGGTGATGCAACATCTTACAAACTTGTGCTCCACTGCATCTGGCAGTTGAATGCCACAATGTTCCTAGACATGGATGGACACATGCCGGAGTGACATTGCATGTGTTCTTTTCCAAACAAAAATGACACACACACACATCCAAGTGGGTGTGGTAATGCAACATCGTTCAACCTAGTGCTCCACTTCATGTGCCACTTGAATCCCAGAATGTTACTAGGGTTCCTAGACATGGTTGGACACATGCCGGAGTGACATTGCATGTGTTCTTTTCCAAACAACAATGACACACACACACACACATCCAAGTGGGTGTGGTGATGCAACATCTTTCAACCTGGTGCTCCACTTCATGTGGCACTTGAATCCTAGCATGTTGCTAGGTTCCTGGACATAGTTGGACTCATGCTGGAGTGACATTCTATGTGGTGTTTTCCAAACCACAATGATACACACACATCTAGGTGGGTGTGGTGATGCAACATCTTTCAAATTGTTGCTCCACTACCTATGGCAGTTGAATCCTAGCATGTGGCTATGGTTCTTGGACATGGTTGGAGACATGCTGGTGTGACATTGCATGTGTTCTTTATCAAACCACAATACCACACACACACATCCAAGTGGGTGTGGTGATGCAACATATTTCCTACTAGTGCTCCACTACATGTGGTAGTTGAATCCCCGCATGTTTCTAGGGTTCCTTGGCATGGTTGGACACATGCTAGAGTAACATTGCATGTGTTCTTTTCCAAACCACAATGACAGACACATATCTAGGTGGGTGTGGTGATGCAACATCTTTCAAACTGGTGGTCCTCTACATGTTTTAGTTGAATCCCAGCATGTTGCTAGGGTTCCTAGAAATGGTTAGACACATGCTGGAGTTACATTGCATGTGTTGTTTTCCAAACCACAATGACACACAGACACACACATCCAAGTGGGTGTGGTGATGCAACATCTTTCAACCTATTGCTCCACTGCATGTGCCACTTGAATCCCAGCATGTTGCTAGAGTTCCTGGACATGGTTCGACATATGCCGGAGTGACATTGCATGTGTTCTTTTCCAAACAACAATGACACACACACACATCCAAGTGGATGTGGTGATGCAACATCTTTCAATATGGTGCTCCACTTCATGTGGCACTTGAATCCTAGCATGTTGCTAGGTTCCTGGACATGGTTGGACTCATCCTGGAGTGGCATTGCATGTGGTCTTTTCCAAACCAAAATGACACACACACACATCCAGGTGGGTGTGGTGATGCAACATCTTTCAAATTGTTGCTCCACTGCCTATGGCAGTTGAATCCTAGCATGTGGCTATGGTTCTTGCACATGGTTGGAGACATGCTGGTGTGACATTGCATGTGTTCTTTTCCAAACCACAATACCACACACACACATCCAAGTGGGTGTGGTGATGCAACATCTTTCCGACTAGTGCTCCACTGCATGCGGCAGTTGAATCCCCGCATGTTGCTAGGGTTCCTTGGCATGGTTGGTCACATGCTAGAGTAACATTGCATGTGTTCTTTTCCAAACCACAATGACACACACACATCTAGGTGGGTGTGGTGATGCAACATCTTTCAAACTGGTGGTCCTCTACATGTTGTAGTTGAATCCCAACATGTTGCTAGGGTTCCTAGAAATGGTTAGACACATGCTGGAGTTACATTGCATGTGTTGTTTTCCAAACCACAATGACACACAAACACACACATCCAAGTGGGTATGCTGATGCAACATCTTTCAAACTGGTGCTCCACTACATGTTGTAGTTCAATCCTAGCATGCTTCTAGGGTTCCTAGACATGGTTGGACACATAATGGAGTGACATTTCATGTGTTCTTTTCCAAACTAGAATGATACACACACATCCTGGTGGGTGTGGTGATGCAACATCTTTCAAACATGTGCTGCACTACATGCGGCAATTGAATCCCACCATGTTGCTAGGGTTCCTAGACATGGTTGGACACATGCTTGAGTGACATTTCATGTGTTCTTTTCCAAACTACAATGATACACACACACAACCAGGTGGGTGTGGTGATGCAACATCTTTCAAACAGGTGCTCCACTCCATGTGGTAGTTGAATCACAACATGTTGCTAGGGTTCCTGGACATGGTTGGACACATGCTTGAGTGGAATTCATTTGTTCTTTTCCAAACCACAATGATACACACACACATCCAAGTGGCTGTGGTGATGAAACCTCTTTCAAACTGTTCTTCCATTGCATGTGGCAGTTGAATCCAAACATGTTGCTAGGGTTCATGGACATCGTTGGACACATGCTGGAGTGACATTGCATGTGTTCTTTTCTAAACGACAATAACTCACACACATCTAGCTGGGTGTGGTGATGTAACATCTTTCAAACTAGTGCTCCACTGCATGTGGCACTTGAATCCTAGCATGTTGCTAGGGTTCTTGGACATGTTTGGACACATGCCGGAGTGACATTCTGCGTGTTCTTTTCCAAACCACAATGATACACACACATCAAAGTGGATGTGGTGATGCAACATCTTTCAGACTTGTGCTCCACTATATCTGGTAGTTGAATCCCACCATGTTGCTAGGGTTCCTGGACATGGTTCGATACATGCCGGAGTGACGTTGCATGTGTTCTTTTCCAAACAATAATGACACACACACATCCAAGTGGGTGTGGTGATGCAACATCTTTCAACCTAGTGCTCCACTTCATGTGGCACTTGAATCCCAGCATGTTGCTAGGGTTCCTAGACATGGTTGGCCACATGTCGGAGTGACATTGCATGTGTTCTTTTCCAAGCAACAATGGCACACACACATCCAAGTGGGTGTGGTCATGCAACATCTTTCAACCTGGTGCTCCACTGCATGTGGCACTTGATCCTAGCATGTGGCTAGGTTCCTGGACATAGTTGGAGTCATGCTGGAGTGACATTCTATGTGGTCTTTTCCAAACCACAACGACACACACACATCCATGTGGGTGTGGTGATGCAACATCTTTCAAATTGTTGCTCCACTGCCTATGGCAGTTGAATCCTAGCATGTGGCTATGGTTCTTGGACATGGTTGGAGACATGCTGGTGCGACATTGCATGTGTTCTTTATCAAACCACAATACCACACACACACATCCAAGTGGGTGTGGTGATGCAACATCTTTCCGACTAGTGCTCCACTGCATGTGGTAGTTGAATCCCCGGATGTTTCTAGGGTTCCTTGGCATGGTTGGACACATGCTAGAGTAACATTGCATGTTTCTTTTCCAAACCACAATGACACACACACATCTAGGTGGGTGTGGTGATGCAACATCTTTCAAACTGGTGGTCCTCTACATGTTGTAGTTGAATCCCAGCATGTTGCTAGGGTTCCTAGAAATGGTTAGACACATGCTGGAGTTACATTGCATGTGTTGTTTTCCAAACCACAATGACACAAACACACACATCCAAGTGGGTATGCTGATGCAACATCTTTCAAACTGGTGCTCCACTACATATTGCAGTTGAATCCTAGCATGTTGCTAGGGTTCCTGGACATGGTTGGACACATAATTGAGTGACATTTCATGTGTTCTTTTCCAAACCAGAATGATACACACACATCCTGGTGGGTGTGGTGATGCAACATCTTTCAAACTGGTGCTCCACTACATGCGGCAATTGAATCCCAGCATGTTGCTAGGGTTCCTAGACATGGTTGGACACATGCTTGAGTGACATTGCATGTGTTCTTTTCCAAACTACAATGATACACACACACACAACCAGGTGGGTGTGGTGATGCAACGTCTCTCAAACAGATGCTCCACTCCATGTGGTAGTAGAATCACAACATGTTGCTAGGGTTCCTGGACATGGTTGGACACATTCTTGAGTGGCATTCATTTGTTCTTTTCCAAACCACAATGATACACACACATAAGGTGGGTGTGGTGATGCAACATCATTCAAACTGGTGCTCCACTTCATGTGACAATTGAATCCCAGCATGTTGCTAGGGTTCATGGACATGGTTGGACACATGCTGGAATGATATTGCAAGTGTTCTTTTCCGAACCATCATTGAAAGACACACACATCCAAGTGGGTGTGGTGATGAAACATCTTTCAAACTGTTCTTCTACTAGATGTGGCAGTTGAATCCAAACATGTTGCTAGGGTTCCTGGACATGGTTGGACACATGCTGGACTGACCTTGCATGTATTCTTTTCTAAACGACAATACCTCACACACATCCAGGTGGGTGTGGTGATGCAACATCTTTAAAAATAGTGCTCCACTTCATGTGGCACTTGAATCCCAACATGTTGTTAGGGTTCTTGCACATGGTTGGACACATGCTGGAGTGAGATTGCATGTGTTCTTTTCCGAACAACAATGACACACACACATCCAAGTGGGTGTGGTGATGGAACATCTTTCAACCTGGTGCTCCATTGCATGTGGCACTTGAATCCCAGCATGTTGCTAGATTCCTAGACATGGTTGGACACATGCTGGAGTTACATTGCATGTGTTGTTTTCCAAACCACAATGACACACAAACACACACATCCAAGTGGGTATGCTGATGCAACATCTTTCAAACTGGTGCTCCACTACATGTTGTAGTTCAATCCTAGCATGCTTCTAGGGTTCCTAGACATGGTTGGACACATAATGGAGTGACATTTCATGTGTTCTTTTCCAAACTAGAATGATACACACACATCCTGGTGGGTGTGGTGATGCAACATCTTTCAAACATGTGCTGCACTACATGCGGCAATTGAATCCCACCATGTTGCTAGGGTTCCTAGACATGGTTGGACACATGCTTGAGTGACATTTCATGTGTTCTTTTCCAAACTACAATGATACACACACACAACCAGGTGGGTGTGGTGATGCAACATCTTTCAAACAGGTGCTCCACTCCATGTGGTAGTTGAATCACAACATGTTGCTAGGGTTCCTGGACATGGTTGGACACATGCTTGAGTGGAATTCATTTGTTCTTTTCCAAACCACAATGATACACACACACATCCAAGTGGCTGTGGTGATGAAACCTCTTTCAAACTGTTCTTCCATTGCATGTGGCAGTTGAATCCAAACATGTTGCTAGGGTTCATGGACATCGTTGGACACATGCTGGAGTGACATTGCATGTGTTCTTTTCTAAACGACAATAACTCACACACATCTAGCTGGGTGTGGTGATGTAACATCTTTCAAACTAGTGCTCCACTGCATGTGGCACTTGAATCCTAGCATGTTGCTAGGGTTCTTGGACATGTTTGGACACATGCCGGAGTGACATTCTGCGTGTTCTTTTCCAAACCACAATGATACACACACATCAAAGTGGATGTGGTGATGCAACATCTTTCAGACTTGTGCTCCACTATATCTGGTAGTTGAATCCCACCATGTTGCTAGGGTTCCTGGACATGGTTCGATACATGCCGGAGTGACGTTGCATGTGTTCTTTTCCAAACAATAATGACACACACACATCCAAGTGGGTGTGGTGATGCAACATCTTTCAACCTAGTGCTCCACTTCATGTGGCACTTGAATCCCAGCATGTTGCTAGGGTTCCTAGACATGGTTGGCCACATGTCGGAGTGACATTGCATGTGTTCTTTTCCAAGCAACAATGGCACACACACATCCAAGTGGGTGTGGTCATGCAACATCTTTCAACCTGGTGCTCCACTGCATGTGGCACTTGATCCTAGCATGTGGCTAGGTTCCTGGACATAGTTGGAGTCATGCTGGAGTGACATTCTATGTGGTCTTTTCCAAACCACAACGACACACACACATCCATGTGGGTGTGGTGATGCAACATCTTTCAAATTGTTGCTCCACTGCCTATGGCAGTTGAATCCTAGCATGTGGCTATGGTTCTTGGACATGGTTGGAGACATGCTGGTGCGACATTGCATGTGTTCTTTATCAAACCACAATACCACACACACACATCCAAGTGGGTGTGGTGATGCAACATCTTTCCGACTAGTGCTCCACTGCATGTGGTAGTTGAATCCCCGGATGTTTCTAGGGTTCCTTGGCATGGTTGGACACATGCTAGAGTAACATTGCATGTTTCTTTTCCAAACCACAATGACACACACACATCTAGGTGGGTGTGGTGATGCAACATCTTTCAAACTGGTGGTCCTCTACATGTTGTAGTTGAATCCCAGCATGTTGCTAGGGTTCCTAGAAATGGTTAGACACATGCTGGAGTTACATTGCATGTGTTGTTTTCCAAACCACAATGACACAAACACACACATCCAAGTGGGTATGCTGATGCAACATCTTTCAAACTGGTGCTCCACTACATATTGCAGTTGAATCCTAGCATGTTGCTAGGGTTCCTGGACATGGTTGGACACATAATTGAGTGACATTTCATGTGTTCTTTTCCAAACCAGAATGATACACACACATCCTGGTGGGTGTGGTGATGCAACATCTTTCAAACTGGTGCTCCACTACATGCGGCAATTTAATCCCAACATGTTGCTAGGGTTCCTAGACAAGGTTGGACACATGCTTGAGTGACATTGCATGTGTTCTTTTCCAAACTACAATGATACACACACAGAACCAGGTGGGTGTGGTGATGCAACGTCTTTCAAACAGGTGCTCCACTCCATGTGGTAGTTGAATCACAACATGTTGCTAGGGTTCCTGGACATGGTTGGACACATGCTTGAGTGGCATTCATTTGTTCTTTTCCAAACCACAATGATACACACACACATAAGGTGGGTGTGGTGATGCAACATCATTAAAACTGGTGCTCCACCTACATGTGGTACTTGAATCCCAGCATGCTGCTAGGGTTCATGGACATGGCTGGACACATGTTGGAATGATATTACATGTGTTCTTTTCCAAACCACAATAAAACACACACACATCTAGGTGGGTGTGGTGATGAAACATGTTTCAAACTGTACTTCCACTACATGTGGAAGTTTAATCCAAACATGTTGCTAGGGTTGCTGGACATGGTTGGACACATGTTGGAGTGACATTGCATGTGTTCTTTTCGAAACAACAATGACTCACACACATCCAGGTGGGTGTGGTGATGCAACATATTTTAAAATGGTGCTCCACTGCATGTGGCACTTGAATCCCAGCATGTTGCTAGGGTTCCTGGACATGCTTGGACACATGCTGGAGTGAGATTGCATGTGTTCTTTTCCAAACAACAATGACACACACACATCCAAGTGGGTGTGGTGATGCAACATCTTTCAACCTGGTGCTCCACTGCATCTGGCACTTGAATCCCAGCATGTTGCTAGGTTCCTGGACATGGTTGGACACATGCTGGAGTGACATTGCATGTGTTCTTTTCCAAACCACAATGACACACACACATCCAGGTGGGTGTGGTGATGCAACATCTTTCAAACTGTTGGTCCACTGCCTATGGCACTTGAATCCTAGCATGTTGCTAGGGTTCCTGGACATGGTTGGACACATGCTGGTGTGACATTGCATGTGTTTTTTCCAAACCACAATACCACACTGATGCACTCGACGATCGACGTAGAGCTCATTGGGAACCCCAAGAGGAAGGTATGATGAGCACAGCAGAATGTTTTCCCTCAATTATGAAACCAAGGTTTAATCGAACCAGTAGGAGCAAGGAAACACCCCAAAGGTGTTACTAGCTGAGGTTGTCCCCAACCGGTGCTAGTAGCAACGTGGAGACCTGCACAACACAACCACAGAACTTTGTCCCCAACTTGCGATGAGGTTGTCAATCTCACCGTGTTTTGCGGAAAACAAAGGATTAAACGTATCGAATGGAAAGAAGTAGAAGTTTGCAGAAAGTAAACATAAAGAAGTAGAAGATTGTAGATTGTATGTAAAGTAAAAGGACCGGGATCCATAGTTCACTAGAGGTGGCTTTCACTAGAGGTGGCTCTCCTTAGATAGATAACATGCTAGGTGAACAAATTACAGCGGGGCAATTGACAAACACTGAGAAAGAAATATATGCATATACTAATCATCTTGACTCCTCTATGACTTGATTGGGCATTACAACATAATACATAGACCGCCATCCAACTGCATTTATGACTAATAATCCACCTCTAGGTTATCATCCGAACCCCCTCCAGTATTAAGTTGCAAGCAATAGATTATTGCTTTACGAACTGCGTGTAAAGTAAACAATACAATTGTTATATGAACAAAGGATCGTTGTTTTCTCCCTAGTAGCGACAACACATCGAGTACCTTAGAGATTTCTGTCACTTCCCCAGATTACCAGAGGCATGAACCCACTATCGAGCATAAATACTAACTCTTGGAGTTGCTAGCATCTACTTGGCCAAGATAGCTACTAACAACGGAAAGCATGCAAGATCTCAAATAACAAAGACATGATAGAATCAATAACCAATCTGAAATAGCATCTCAATATCCATTGGATCCCCGCAAACACAACATGTATGAATTACAAATAGATGATCTTGATCATGAACGGAGCTCACAAGATCTAAACATGAAAGCACAAAGGAGGAGAATCCAGCCATAGCTACTACATGGATCCGTAGTCCAAGGATGAACTACTCACGCATCACACCGGAGGCTTGCATGGTGATGAAGAAGACCTCTAGGGTGAATTACCCTCTCCGGCAGGGTGCCGAGAAGAGATTCAGATCCCCCGATCTAGGGACAAAGACGACGGCGGCTATAGATTCTTTCGTGGATTTTTGATCGGGTACTTAGGGTTTTCATCCCGAGGGCAACTTATAGGCAGAAGGAGAGGCCGAGGGGGTGCTGGGGTCGGCCAGACCACCCCCTGGCGCTGGCCAAGCCTGGCCGCGCGGCCAGGTGGTGTGGCCGGCCCCTGGCCCCTGTCCGTCTTGTATTCTGGCACTTGATCCCTTCCGGAAAAATAGGCACTTTGGCTTTTGTCCCGTCCAATTCCGAGAATATTCATTTTCTTACTTTCCTGGAACCAAAAACAGTAGAAAACAGGCAGCTGGCACTGTGGCTCTTGTTAATAGGTTAGTCCAAGAAATCATATGAAAAGTACTCCAAAGTTGGAACAAAACACAAGAAAGTGGATAAAACAAAGCATGGAACATCAAAAATTATAGATACATTTGCAATGTATCAACATCCCCAAGCTTAACTCCTGCTCGTCCTCGAGTAGGTAAGTGATAAAAAGAAAGAATTTTGAGGTGACATGCACCATCAAAGACTTGATCAAAGTATTTGCTAAACATTCAAAGCTGGGATCATAGTACTTCAATCATAACATGAAAGAAAAAGTTCTAGCAATAAGCAAAGAAACTATGGTGCAACATGAAAAGGCACAAACAAAAGATTCATGAATAACAATGCTTTACAAGACGTTTGTTTGTTTCACATAAAGAAAACATAGCATAAAAGTATCCAGCTTGTCCCTCAATAGAGTAGCAAATATAATTGCCTAGGACACCTTCAAAGTTCATAAGAGTGACTAGATACAATAGTTTAAAACAAGCAATAACAAGTTATGCATCAATCAACTAGTATTGGGACAATGCACATAGAACTAAGAATGGCCACCATGCTCTCAAAGTAGTGCATAAATATAGAAGGTGGAGACTCAATATAATGGTGGAAGAAAGGCCTTTTGTAAAAGGAAGTAGGGATTCAAGTATCATAAAGAGCTTCCAAAAATTATGGTACTTATAGCTTTCAGCTCTCATTGCCCCTATCATAAGAATCTTTAAGGTGATTAAGGTTAAAGTGACACAACTAAGATGATATGCTTGACAAGTTATAAACCAAAATCTCATGCCCCTTACTTACGAAGACCGATCCTCATGCTACTCAACTTTAGTCACGAGTAAGCTCTTGTCATTGTAAGTATATGTGTATCATTAAGAACCGCCAACGGGGTACCCCTTGCACATGATACGTGAGCTTTCCCATAATCAAAATGAGAAGGCAAACAGACAATGAGCATCTCAGCGATCTTTTTATTTGCTATTTGCATAGGTTTTTATTGAGGATGCTTCATAGAGTGCTCATTACCGTGATGCTGCAAGTTTCCACCATGATTAGGCATGGCTTAGGCTAGCGGCCCAGGCGTTTCTGTAACACACATACAAACTCCATGATCTTACAAGTTCCACTTTTATTTCACACCGCCGGGATCCGTAAGCAAAAGATCATAATATCAACATGGTACAAAGTACAAGTGCAATGTTGAAAGCGTTCCCCATGAAACATGGTTCTGCTAATTTCAACTTATAAAGCGCAAGCATATACGCAACAAAGAAGGACCCAATGGTTCAAGTTTATTAGAGGCAATAAAGTAAAGTGTGCCATCAAGTTCGTGAGAGCTTTAATCACTAGTTTTCTCATAACAAGTGGAAGGTAAACAAAAGCATGAATATACTTGGAATAGCATAAGCTAGTAGGTAGGTATGGTGGACTCTTTTTTGAAAAACTCGGTTTAGGAATTTGGATGCATGAGTGGAACTCATACTTTGTTGTGGAGGCTAGCAAAAGACTAGGAGCGACAAACTAAGAGAGCAATAATGGCCATAATCATGCAGAGCGACAAAACATCATTGATCAAAGCATAAAGTGATACTACAAGTTGAAAACTAAAGGATCATAAAGGCTATGGTGACTTTGGATAGTCATAACATGGTGTGAGCATGTGCCAAGTCAACCCAAATAAAGCATCAAAGGAGAATACCACCATACTATGCTTTAATATGCTAAAACAACGCATGATTCATCCAAGGCACATTAAGCAATCTCAAATGTTTCTAACAAGTCATGCTACAGCAAAGAATACTAAGCATAAAGCCAAAACAATATCAAGCATGGCATGACAAAGCATGGCCACAGTCAAAAACGAGCTCTTTTTATCACATAAGCATGAACTTTCCTACTCTTTTACAAACCAAACCAAACTATTTGCAAACCAAAGTGTGAAAGAGGGGGTCCAACCAATTTATTCTGAAAACTAAGCAAACCAAGCAAACTAAAAACCAAAACAAAAACGAAAAAGAAGACGCTCCAAGAAAAACACAACTGTGCATGAAACAATAAAAATGAAGCGTTTGGAAGAAACCTGGATTTTTATTGATGAAGAAGGGGATGCCTTGGGCATCCCCAAGCTTTGACGCTTGTACTTCTTGGATATTTCTTGGGGTGACACGCGTGGCATCCCCAAGCTTGAGATTTAGTCCATCCTTCATCTCATTACTCATTCCTTCCATACACTTGAAATTTTTCCTTCATACAAAACTTCACACAATCTTTATTAGCAACATTAGTGCACTCAAGATAAATAAGTCTTAAGTTTAACTTCTAACACCAAATAAACTTCCATTAGAACACTAGCTACTGTAGCACTTCCCTCAAAAAGCTCAATTCCCCAAAGGAACTCAAGAAGGAACTAACAAGAAGCATATGTAGAAAATGGCAGAAATCTGTCAAAACAGACCAGCAAGTAAAGACGAATTTTTTTGAAGACCTTCTGTTGCTCAAATCAAAAAGTGTTGAACTAACAAAAGTTATATTAACAACCTGGGACAGAAGCACAAAAACGTACAGCTCAATCCGATGTACAGAGCTCTCTCAGGAATTTTTACGGTGAAGCACAGAAATCTGTTTTAGGACAGCAACTTTCCCAATCATTACTTCACTCTTATTAGAGGTTACTCTTGGCACAAAAATGTTGGGGGGATACCCCCGGGTAGGGTCACACCGGGGTATAAAGGCCGAGTTAGCCGAGGTTCGGCAAGGCCAAAGCAGATGCTGGCCGGTTCACCTCAAGGCAGGCCGAACCACAGGGTAATCCAGACCTGGGGGCATTCGACTAACTAGGTCTCATACGACTTAGGCAGTGAGTCGGAAGTAAATGTTTACTTGTATGCAGGAACAGGTGTGGCCGGATGAACCATCATCCAGGTCACAACAAGCTTCTAAGAGAAGGAAGGAATCTTGCTGGTCAAAAGGAGGGGCCGGTACGCACTGCGTGAGCGAAGCAGGCAAGAGCGGACCACCGGGTCGTGGCCGACAGGGGTGACGACGCCCGTGTCGGCTGACGAGGGCGCCGCAGAGGCTCACGTAGCTAAAGCATGTGCGACGCGGGGAAAAAGCACCCCGGTCTGCTTACCACTTTGGGAGGAGGCATATTCTTAGGAATATGCCTCCACGTATGCCCTAGGCAGGGACCGAGCCTCCCCTATAAAAGGGATGCTAGGGCTTCTGAACAAGGGGTTGATCGGTCGGCTATTCTGTTTGAGCTAGGGTTTCAGGGGTAATCTGTGGGTGAGAGTAAGAGAGCTCCTTCTTCCTCCTCTCGCCAATGCAGCTCTAGGAGCACTTGTAACCTTGGAAGCAAATCAATACAAACTTCTGTGTGGAGAATCACTTTACTATCCTTCCCTGGATTCCCCTAGCATGTATTAGTCCCCACCTTTAGCCTATACATGGCATATGCCGTGACACCACCACGACAGTTGGCGCCCACCGTGGGGCTAGCGGCGCTAGCAGGGGTCAAAATCCGGACGGGAAACTTCATCGCCACCGGCGAGCGCATCGTCTCCGGGCTCGTTCAGCGCTTTGGAGCGCGGGACTTCGTCAGCGACAACGCAGGCTGCTTCGGCACGCGCCCTCTCCCGCGCAACGGCATCTTCGTCAAGCTCGGCGCGCAAAAGGTCTACATTGCGGTGGACGTGTCAAGCATTCATCCGCGCCACGTCGTCGAAGCAGGCGAACCGCCCCTCACTGTCGCTCACGGGGAGCGTATCGCTTGTTCCCCGCACCATGCAGAGGTAATGATGACAGCGCCAGGTGCGGGTGCGAGCAAAGATCCGGCGCCAAATCCGGAGGTGGTGCCCAAGGCACCAAGGAAAGGTAGAGGTCCTCCGCTAGAGAGGCCGGAAAACGTGTTGAGAGAGGCAATGGATAGCTTGGCAAACCCTGTAGTAGCAGCGGTAGATCTGGCTCGTGCACAGGCCGAGCTGGAAGAAACTAGGCAGAAAATACTAGAGGGCGCAAAGAAAATAGCCGCGTCCTAGTAGTCATTGAACATGACGCTGTGTGAGTACGCTAAGGAGAACAAGGTTGATAATGTAAAAGTCAAAGGGAGAAATCTCATGAGCGAGATGAACAGAGAAGGTGATGCCGGAAATGAGGAGTCAGAAAACTATTTGTCCGTGGGGCTGCCGAGGTATAGTACCCCGGCCAAGAACCTCAGGGCCGCGGATGCAGCTGTATCCGAGTTAGAGGGACTGACGGGTGAAGCCCGACAAAGGCAGCAAGATCGGGTTAACGAGCTGGTTCGGATTGCAAATAGGCAAAACGAGGAACTGCTTAGAGCAAACCCGGAGAGAGCTGGAGCCTCCAAGATCGTCCATTCGGCTGTGGGTAACCCGGAGAAATCCGCTGGAGCCGCATCGTCCCCTCATGGTGGTCCAAGGAGAGAGGAGGTGGTAACCTCGGCCAGACGGAACAAACAGATTGTCCTGTATGACCCAACACAGCCAGGGAAAGAAAAAGAAGCGTAGAAAAATGATGATCGACGGAGTGTGAGCCGAGGCTAAGCTGGCCGAGGTAACCGTGACCAAGGCAATGCCGGTCAAGGGAACGTTGTCAACGGCAATGCCGGACAGCAAAACGCAGCTGGAGCAAGACAACCGCAGCAGGGGAACATGCCGAGGCAAGAGCACAGTGCCAGCCGAGGTGTGCAATAGAAAGGTGCGCCGCAAGAGCAAAACCGGTATAACGACGGTGATTCGGAGATGGCAAATGCGGGATATCCCAGACCGGACTATCATGTGATAGGGTCGAGATTGGGAAGTAGGGATTTGATGCCGGACGATGCAAGGTTGAAACTGGATCGACTGTATAGGTCGGAACAGATTGAATGTCAAGGTCCACCGGGTCCAGCATGTTTTGGACCCCGGATCATGAAAGAGCCACCAGTACCGAACTTTCGGCTGCCCAGGGGCACCAAGACCTATGACGGTAGTACCAAGCCAGAGGATTGGCTGATAAACTATGCTACGGCTGTAAAAATTGCCATAGGCAACCTGAGATGGGCTGTACGGTATGTAACCCAGATGTTGGAAGGCCCGACAAGGGTGTGGTTGAACAATTCGCCACCAGTTAGCATCAACTGCCGGATAGATTTCGAGGAGATGTTCATCAACAATTTTTCGAGTACGTATCAAAGGCCAAATAGGCCACAGACCCTAGCTATGTGCAAGCAAAGACCCAATGAGACAGACCGGGAGTTTTTGACCCGGTGGTGTACCGTGAGAAACTCATGCGAGGGCGTGATAGAATCACAGGCCATAGCATGGTTTGCACAGGGGTGCAGATATGGAAGCGAGCTGTGGATGAAGTTGCAGCGGAAAATGCCGGCTACGTTGGCAGAAATGATCCGGATTGCAGATTCGTATGCATTGGGTGACCCGACCCAACCAAGGCTCGTGTCCAACGAGTCAAGCGATGAGTACTATCAGAGGGATGGATCCGGATCATCCCGGAGGAATGATTACAGAGGAAAAGGAGAGATGATAGACCGGACCACCGGTACGGTTCGCACCAAGTTGCAGCTGTGAATTAAGATCAACCCGGAGCAGGGGGTAGCCAGCGCCAGAAAACTGGAGGTCAATGGACTCCAAGGAACGATGGGAAGAAAACTTGGACATCGGAGCAAAAGAAGCAGTGGCAAGAAAGGAAACACCGTCTGAGGTATACTTACGAGTCGATGTTGGACCAGCCGTGTAAGTTTCACACGCCAAATCCGAACAACCTAGTGGGTAATACGACGAGGCAATGCGAGTGGATGCGTAAGATCAAGCAAGGTGGTTCGGGGAATGCTCAGGCACCCCGGAATGATCAGCCTCGGCAGGAGTTACCCCGGCAGTAATTGCTATCCGGGGCGAACACGCAACATCTAATGTTGCCTCCCCCTCCGCCGAGGTATGATAACAATGAAAGAAGGGATGCAGTGCATCAGGTAGAAAATCAGCATCAGCCGGATCAGAGGCACCCCGGAAATGAGGGGAGAAACGAGTACAGGGAGCATCACCAGAGCTACTGTGTATTTACCACAGAGGAAACTGATAGAAAAAGCTTGCAGCGTAGGCATATGGAGGTGAATGCGGTAATGCCGGCAGTGACGAGGTACATGCCTTGGTCCGATCAGGAAATCACCTGGAGCATTAGGGATCATCCCAAGCTCATGCCGAGCCCTGGTTCGTATGCGTTGGTGCTGGATCCTACGTTCATTGGGCCTAGCATTAACGTAAGGTTCTCAAAGGTACTGATCGACAACGGCAATAGCATAAATATCATGTATGCGGACACAATGCGCAAGTTGGGTATCTCGGAGAACATGCTCTAGGCCACGAGGACAACTTTCCATGGCATTGTGCCCGGCATTTCTTGCGAGCCCATAGGCAAGGTCCGAGTCGACGTCTTGTTCGGCACGAGGGATAATTGCCGAACCAAAAATCTGGAGTTCGAAGTGGTGAACTTAGAAAGCGCGTATCATGCGTTGCTCGGAAGGCCAGCGCTGAACAAGTTAATGGCAAGTTGTCATATCAGCTACTTGAAGATGAAGTTGCCTGGACCAAACGGAGTGATTACCATTGCTGGGGACTTCCGACGTTCGATGGAATGTGCGTCGGCCGGATCAAACTTAGCCGAGTCACTTGTGATCGCGCAGGAAAAGAGAAAAATTCAAGAGGTGGCGGCATTGGCTCAGTCCGCGCAACAGTATATGTCGGTGCTGAGTAACTCGCATGGAACTGTCTCTTTCCAGGCCACGAAAGATACCAAGAAGGTTCCCGTTGATGACATGTTCCTAGAGCGCACCGTAACAATTGGTGCCGGGCTAAGTGATAAATAGGAAAGCGAGCTCGTCAACTTCCTTCGTGAGAATCGGGACATTTTTGCTTGGTCCACACAGGACTTGCAAGGTGTTCCGAGGGAGTTGGCCGAGCACTCTTTGAATGTGAGACCCGGAGCCAAACCCGTGAAGCAACCTCTCTGCCGCTTCGCCGAAGATAGGAGGAAAGTCATTGGGGATGAGATAGCTCGGTTGCTAGCTGCAGGATTTATCATGGAAGTTCTTTACCCAGATTGGCTGTCTAATCCGGTGCTGGTGGAAAAGAAGAAGGATGACCCAAACGTGGCAGTGGTTTGGCGTATGTGTATCGATTACACGAACCTGAACAAGGCGTGTCCAAAAGACCCATTTCCGCTGCCAAGAATAGATCAGGTCATAGACTCAACTGCTGGATGCGAATTGTTGTCATTCATTGATGCCTATTCTGGTTTCCACCAGATACCTCTGAATCCATATGATCAAATAAAGACTGCGTTTATTACCCCGTATGGGGCTTATTGCTATCGCACCATGCCGTTTGGTTTACGTAATGCAAGGGAAACGTACCAGAGATGTATGCAAAAATGTTTGCACGACCAAATAGGTCAAAACGTACAGGTGTACGTGGATGATGTGGTTATCAAGACCAAGGAAAGCAAAATGCTCCTTGACGATATCAGGAAAATGTTTGCAAACCTAAGAAGGTTCCGGATGAAACTTAACCCGGAAAAATGCACCTTCGGTGTCCCGGCTGGAAAATTGCTCGGTTTTCTCGTCTCCAGCCGAGGTATCGAGGTTAATCCAACCAAAATCCGAGCCATCGAGCGAATGGAACTGCCGAAGTGTCTTAACGATGTCCAGAAGTTCACAGGTTGCCTGGCCTCATTAAGTCGGTTTGTATGTCGGTTGGGAGAAAAGGCTTTGCCTCTTTACCAGCTCATGAAAAAGTCGGATAAGTTCATTTGGACACCGCAGGCTGATGAAGCCTTTGCCCACCTAAAGAAAATGTTAGCCACGGCACCAGTGCTAGCCTCACCACTATCAAAGGAGCCAATGTTACTCTATATAGCCGCAACCAACCGAGTTGTAAGTGCAGTGATAGTGGTGGAGCGCGATGAGGAAGGTAAGTCAGTGCAAAGGCCGGTGTATTACTTGAGTGAAGTGTTGTCAACCTCAAAGAAGAACTACCCACATTATCAAAAAGTGGCATATGGCGTGTACATGGCCGCCAAGAAACTGAAGCACTACTTTGAGGAGCATCCCATCCGGGTCATATGTGAGGCCCCTATATCCGAGATAATGAGTAACAAGGATGCAAGCGGCAGAATTGCAAAATGGGCAATTGAGCTAGCTCCTTATGCTCTGCAATATGACCAGAGAGAAGCCATCAAGTCTCAGGCTGTGGCGGACTTTTTCGTGGACTGGGCCGAGGTACAGTACGAACCACTGCTTCCTAATCCGAACTATTGGCGAATGCACTTTGACGGATCAAAAACCAAAACCGGGCTAGGTGCCGGAGTTGTGCTCACGTCGCCAAAGAAGGACCAGTTGAGATATGTGCTGTAGATCCACTTCACCGCATCAAACAATGTCGCTGAGTATGAAGCACTTGTGCATGGACTCAAGGTAGCAAAAGAAATTGGTATACGTCGGATCATATGCTTTGGCGACTCAGATTTGGTGGTGCAGCAAGTGTCCGGAGTGTGGGACGCCCTTGATCCAAACATGGCACTATACAGATTTCATGTGCAGAGGATTTCTGGTTACTTTGAGGGATGCGAATTTCATCATGTACCCCGGGTGGAAAATGAGGCTACCGACATGCTGTCGAAGCTCGGGTCAACCAGACAAGCAATTCCACCGGGTGTAGCATTAGAGCACCTCAAGAAACCATCCATCAGGCCATCCCCAGAATCCGAGTCAATCTACGTCCCGGAGGACACAGACGGAGCTGTGCCCATGGACGTTGACACAGGAAGTGGTGCGCAAAACCCGGGGACTGCTTCGCAAAACCCAGGGACTGCTTCGCAAGACCCGGGGACTGCTCAGCATGGTCCGGTTGAAGTTATGCCGGTGGATCAGATGGAGATAGACGAGGACGTGTTCCCCGTGCGGCCAATATCGGCTTGGGCACTGCCTATATTTCAATTCCTAAAGGATGGAACGTTACCCACTGAGGAGGTGCTGTCTAGGCAAACACAGAGGAGGGCAAAGGCCTACGTGATCATCAATTCCGAGTTATACAAAAGAAGCGTGACCAATGTCCTCCAGCGGTGTGTTGACCCGGAAAAGGGCTTGAAATCATCCGAGATATACATCAGGGGGAATGCGGGCATCACGCCTCATCTCGAGCCTTGGTAGCAAAAGCTTTCGGACACGGATTCTACTGGCCAAATGCCTTAGAGCAAGCAGAAGATCTGGTGAGAAAATGTAATGGTTGTCAGAGGTACGCTACCAAGACACATATGCCAATGTCGGAACTCAAGACCATCCCAATCACTTGGCCATTTACCGTATGGTGCTTGGATATGGTGGGCCCGTTCACACTAGCAAGGGGAAATATGACTGAATTTCTAGTCATGGTGGACAAGTTTACGAAGTGGATTGAGGTAAAGCCCATAAGAAAATGTGATGGAGCTACGGCCGTCACGTTTCTCAAAGATATCATCTTGAGGTACGGTTATCCACACAGTATCATAACGGATAATGGCACAAATTTTGCGGAAGGAGCTTTCGCTCGTTTTTGTCGGGATAAGAGGATCCGGCTCGACTTAGCTTCGGTAGCCCACCCCGCATCAAACGGACAAGTGGAAAGATCCAACAGATTAGTATTATCCGGGATAAAACCCCGGCTCATTGAGCCGCTGCAAAGATCAGCGGGCTGCTGGATAGAAGAACTACCAGCGGTACTGTGGAGTTTAAGAACAACTCCAAATCGATCAACAGGCTATACGCCGTTCTTTCTGGTATATGGGGCAGAAGCTGTATTACCAGCCGACATAGAGCATGATTCGCCTAGGGTCACCCAATACACAGAAGCCGAAGTGCAAGAAGCCCGGCAAAATGATGTTGATCTGCTGGAAGAACCGAGAGAACTGGCACTGTCCAGATCCGCCATATATCAGCAAAATCTCCGACGCTATCATAGCCGGAAAGTGTGCCCCCGAGTCTTTCGGGAAGGCGATCTGGTGCTCCGGTTGGTACAACGTACTACTGGAATGCATAAATTATCCCCCCATGGGAAGGGCCATTCATCATGAGCAAAGCATTGCACAATGATTCTAACTATCTTATAGATGCAAAGCCACAGGAAAAGAACAAGGCGGACAGGTCCGGAGAGGAATCCAAGCGACCATGGAACATAGCTCTACTTCGGCCTTTCTACACCTAGCTAAGAAGTGTATGTATCCGGGTTATCTCATATGTCGGTATGTATGTCGGCAATGAGCTTATCAATGAAATGTTGGCACCTCGAGCAGTAACTCGGGGACTGCCTTAATAATGTTTGTTATTTTCTACGCGTCAGCTGGAGTAACTTATTCTACTTAGCTCGGATTAGTAGTGTGTGAGCACCAAAAACCCAACTCTTCGACTTGCTGCTGTCCAACAAGAATTGGCTTCATGGCAAGCAAGAGAACAAGTTTGGAATTGCGTAGCACATGAAAAACGACTAAGGAAAAGAATTTATTCGAGCTGACGTTTATGTTTCGGACTAACCCCGTATTCATTTTCCAATTGTTATATAGTTTTATTTTTGAGCTAAGTCTAAAAGTGTCCCAGTATTGTTAAGATAATTTTTAAGCTCGGATTTGTAAGTTGTAAAACGAAATCAAGGTAGACACGATCCGAGCCGAAAGATTGAACGAACAAGAAAACGAAACTCGGGGACTATGCCCAAGTTAATCCGGCATAAGTACTCAGTAGCAAAATATCACATGTGTTTGGAATACAATTCCACCCAGCATACCGGGGATCTCATAAATTTTCAAGTGTTTTTTACTTAAGGAGCAGCGGGAGGAAGTTCGGCATCATTGTCGCCCTCTTCGATATCTGAGGTAGTGTCCTCTTCGTCATCACCCGAATCATCTTCAACGTTTTCAACTTCCTCTTCGCCTGCGACTTCTAGGAAGCTCGGACCCTCAGTCCATTCATGAATGGGGGCATATTCGACGAGGCTGTGGGCGCAAGCCTGGCGCCGAGCTACCCACTCCAGGTCATCAGTCCATTTGGATCCAGTGCGCAGGCGTGTGAGGAGGCTGAGATCTATCTTTTCATACCACGTCAAAATGTGGTGAAGGATGGTATCGGCAACAGCACGTCCAGCGGATTCTCGCTAGAGGTCGAGCTGGGTCTCAATTTCCGAAAGTCTTTCAGCGAGCTGTGTGACTCTCTCCGGAGCATCATCGGCGGGCCAGAAGGCGTTGAAGACTCGGACTGAAACATCGAGGAGGTCCCTGCCGTAGTTCTTGATGATTTCCACGCGAGATGACAGGCTGACCAATAGGTCCTCCATGTCAAAGGGAATGCTCTCGCCCTCAGCAGCGACCGGAGTACCCCTTTCTCGGCGGAAATTGGCGACAGCAGCACTTGCAATGGCAGTACCCTCTGGAAAGTGGCCTGGGAAACAAGGAAAAGGACAAAGTTGAGAAAACAAGACATATGAAGTAACCCGGAGAGATAAGGCGGATAAAGGAAAAGAAGTTATGTGAGATGTGACTGTGAATCTGGGTCATTTCCTTGGTGCAAGCTTCACGCCTCTTCCGAAGCTGCTCGAGCTCAGCATTTGCCGACTCAAGTTTGACCTCGGCTTCCTGAAGAAGCTCATGGTCCTTAGCATTTTGGAGTTTGAGGCGCTCGCGTTCTTCGGTGTAGTCCTGGCCGGCCTTTTTTAGCTCGGTTTGGTGCTGCGCCTTCATTTTAGCCATCTCAGCCTTGAGCTTGGCTATCTCATCGTCTTTGGTCCGGAGGAGGGCGAGCTCATCATCTTTCTTCTTTAGTTTGGCTTGGTGCTGCCCTGCTTGTTCAAGAAAATGTAGCATCACGTCAGGCACAGGCACACTATCTTCAAGCGATGCTAAAATAGTGCGTTGGCCCGGCAGTGCCGAGGAATGAATGTTTGCCGAGCCAAGGAGGAAAGCCGATGGAAACCACGGTAAAGACAGACGAGAAGGACATACCCTTGATCTGCTCCAAGTTCTTCCGCATTATCTTGTTTTCAGCTTCCACCCCAGCTGCGGAAACCGAACAATCAGATTAGTTCGGCAAACGAAGTTGAAGAAAATTGAGGAAAGGATGAGAAAGAAATTTACCCCTTTTCTCGTACTCCGCGATGAGTGCAGCCTGTTTTGCGCGAAGATTCTTGTGCGTATCCAGCAAGCATTGGAATTCAGCACTCCGATGATTGGTGGTTATCTAAAAGAGATACAAAAACTTAAGTTAGCCTAGTGCATGTTCGAAGTGTACTAAAATCCGGGCCAAGTGGAACTTAACCCGGCTCTAGGTGTGTGCATGTTCGAAGTGTACTAAAATCCGGGCCAATTGGAACTTAACCCGGCTCTAGGTGTCTGAATGTTCGAAGTGTACTAAAATCCGGGCCAAGTGGAACTTAACCCGGCTCTAGGTGTGTGCATGTTCGAAGTGTACTAAAATCTGGGCCAAGTGGAACTTAATCCGGCTCTAGGTGTGTGCATGTTCGAAGTGTACTAAAATCCGGGCCAAGTGGAACTTAACCCGGCTCTAGGTGTGTGCATGCTCGAAGTGTACTAAAATCCGGGCAAAGTGGAACTTAACCCGGCTCTAGGAGTGTGCATGTTTGAAGTTATCATGGAGCTATGTTAGTTCTATAAAAGAGCATCCGGCCGAGTAACAAGTTACTCCCCCGGAGGCTCGGGGACTAATGGTTATTATCTTCAATTTGCAAAGGAGAGAGCAACGTACCTCCACCATTCATCCAGCGAGGTTAATGGCCTTTGCGGCGGTGTTCATCTGAGCGGAAAGCTCGGCAGGACCGAACTTTTCCGGGAGATCAGATTCCTGGACTACCTCGGCCTTGTTCCAATTCATAACAAATTCCATCAGGCTCGGAGGGTACCGTTCTCCCGTGGGCATATGGGGCGTCACCAAGCCCTTTGCATGTGCTTCCTTCCTCTCCACCAAGGCAAGGGCGGGGCTGGTGTGCAGAACCAACTGCTGGGCTTCGGTTGGCTCGGCAGGCACGTCCTTTGCCGCTGATGTCTTCTTGGGGAGCATTGACTCAAGGGTGCGTTGCCTAGGCTTGGCAGCACTGGGCTTGGCAGCGTCTTGAATCTTCTTGCCCTTGGCTTGTTGGGAAGAAGAAGCCGTAGCAACGGTTTTTCCCTGCCGAGGTTGAGAGGACTCGGAAGATGCAGAGGAACTAGGTGCTGGTACTCTCGCGGCTGGGCTTGGTGCCGGCGCTGATGTTTTCACAGCCGGAGTGGGTGCTGACGCCGGAGTTGGAGATGGTGCTGGGTTGGCTGCTGGTACAGGAACAAATGCTGGAGTCAAAGTAGCCTTAGTGGCTGCTGGTTGTGCCATTGCCGAGGTGGTGGGTGCCGTTGCTCCGGTTGGGCCAGTTCCCCCCGCCCAGGATGACCCGGAGCGGCCGCAGAGCCCTCCGGAATAGGGCTCAGCGGACGTGACTCGTCGTCACGACGGGGTGAAGGGCTAGGCCGGAGAGGTGATGCGATACTGGATCCACTTTGAGGGACCTCCACCGGAGCCCTGTGAAATCAAGTAACGTCAGAAGAAAAATTACGACGAAGTAAGGAAGAACAAGTTATAGAAGAAAGAAGGACTTACGCATCCGAGGTTTCGGCTGCTCTAGGTTTCCGAGCCCTTCGTGCTGGGGCCTTCTTTCGCCTTTTAACGGGCTGGGAAGGTCCGGAGGAAGAGCTTGAGGAAGCCCCGCGCTTTTTCTTCGACGCCACCGGAACTGGCTCGTCCGTAGCAAGGGGAGGATCCTTGTGGATATGACCACCGAGGTGAGCTGATGGCGGAAAAGCAAAATAAAGGGGGACAGCCTCAAAGGGTTCAATTATCTCGATATCCGAGTAATCTTCATCATCGAGCCAATCTCTAGCAGAAGAGAAGTTACCTGTGGGTCATTTCATGGCGTCGGTCATGGGGAGAAACATCTCTTGGTCAGGCTCCTCCTCGTCCGAAGTCACCCGGTCCGGTGCCCACTTAAGGGTCGGATAGGTGCCATCCTCGAGCGTCTGCTGAAGGAATAGCTGAGGAAAAGAGTAAACAAACGAGTCAAAAATGCAACAATAACAGACACGTGATTAGTCCGGGGTAAGTTTGCAGCATGAAACTTACCACGGGAGGAAGCCGGTCACGGCAGAAATGCTCAATCCCCCAAGTCCACTCAGAGGAGAAGTCCTTGTGAGTGGTGAAGAGAGCCTTAACCCGGCGATAAATCTCCGTGTTGTTCAGTTCGAAGGATGAAGTCTGGTTGGGATCGTGGCCGTAGCTCATATGGCACACCTTGTGGGTGTGCTTCTAGAGAGGGGAGATTCGGTTGCGCATGAAAGTGATCATTGCATCCTCGTTGCGCAACCCGAGATCCTTCAGCTCCGCGAACCTTTTGTTCACTTGGTTGGCCAGGGCCGTAGGTTTCCTGGGAACGGCGTCCCATAGATCCGGGTTCGGCGGACCCGGTGTATAGGGGAGGAACCGGATCAAATCTTCGGTGCCCGTGTTCCGGACGTAAAAGAACGTCCGGGCCCACCCTTTGCAGGATTCTAGCCCTGTGACCCGGGGGAAAACAGAGAACCTCCGGGGTGAGATGGAGGCCGCTCCGAACTGAGTGAGCTGCTTGTCCTCCGGATCAGTGTGGATGTCGGGAATAACGTTGCGACGAAGGGCGAAAAACCGGATCCACAGCTCCTTCGTGGGCCATAATCCGGCGTAGCCTTCGATTGTAGAAGCAAAGGCAGAGAAAGGAGTAATGGCATTGGTTAGAAGATGGTGCGGCTGAAGATGGTAGGTACTGAGCCAATCATGGAAGAAATCGCTCACTGGCAGTCCGAATCCCCGTTGAAAGTGAGACAGGAACACAACGAACTCCCCGGGATTGGGTGAAGGAGCTAGCTCGGCGGAGGCGAGGCGAGCGGCGACGCCGGCGGGGATGCATCTGGTCCGGTAGAGCTAGTCCAGATCGTCCTGGCAGACCCAGGAGCCGGCCCACGCGCCGCGGTCTGCAGCAGCGGCGTCCTCCTCCATCTCTTGTTCAACAATGGCGAGTTCTTCTTCTGTCATCTGATCCTCGAAGCCCTCTCTAGCGCTAGAGGCGGCGGGGGACAGTGGCCTGGATTGACGAGGACCCGTAGCGGGAGATTTGCGTCGCAGTGATGGTGACGCAGAGGCGCAACGGAAAAGTACGGCGGCGACGCTGTTTTTTGGTAGTGCTGGCGGCGGCGCGGTCACGAGGAAGACGAAGAGGAATAGCAGCGGGCAGAGGGGTGCGGCGGGGGAAAAATCCTAAGGGAGGCGCCCCTCCGCTATTTAACCACTCCCATCAGGGGTGAGTGGGATCGCGCCCTGTGGACAGGCCACACGCAGTGGCCGTGTATCGCCCGTCCAGACCAATCAGTGAGGAGCCACACGGAGGGCTACAGGGGGAAGAGAATCCTATGGCGTGGCACTGTGATGCGAGAAACGAGGGGGCAGGCGTGACGTGACCCGCGCGTAGTGATAACTGACAATTACTGCGGCGGTTACTATGCAGGCCCTTAAAATAAGGTGACATAATGATCACCCTTCACATGGGTTAGCGTACGAGAGAAGGAAGCGAGACCCGGATGGAACTATGGTAACCCGGCTAGCAAGTGAAAACTTGGAATATGCCGAGGGAAAGTAAAACCATGAGGTCCGGGTTAATGTGGTGACCCGGCCTGCAAGTGAAAACTTGGAATGTGCGAAGGGAACGTAAATCCATATAATCCGAGGTAAAGAGGTAACTTGGCAGTAACGACCCGAGCTCAAAATTGAACCTGATATGGCCTTAGCGGCCAAGGTACCTAAGACCGCACCAGCTTCGGGGAGTAATGTTGGGGGGATACCCCCGGGTAGGGTCACGCCGGGGTATAAAGGCCGAGTTAGCCGAGGTTCGGCAAGGCCAAAGCAGATGCTGGCCGGGTCACCTCAAGGCAGGCCGAACTACGGGGTAATCCGGACCTGGGGGTATTCGACTAACTAGGTCTCATCCGACTTAGGCAGTGAGTCAGAAGTAAATGTTTACTTGTATGCAGGAACAGGTGTGGCCAGATGAACCGTCATCCGGGTCACAGCAAGCTTCTAGGAGAAGGAAGGAATCTTGCTGGTCAAAAGGAGGGGCCGGCACGCACTGCGTGAGCGAAGCAGGCAAGAGCGGGACCACCGGGTCGTGGCCGATAGGGGTGACGACGCCCGTGTCGGCTGACGAGGGCGCCGCAGAGGCTCACGTAGCAAAAGCATGTGTGACGCGGGGAAAAAGCACCCCGGTCTGCTTACCACTTTGGGAGGAGGCATATTCTTAGGAATATGCCTCCACGTATGCCCTAGGCAGGGACCGAGCCTCCCCTATAAAAGGGAGGCTAGGGCTTCTGAACAAGGGGTTGATCGGTCGGCTATTCTGTTTGAGCTAGGATGTCAGGGGTAATCAGTGGGTGAGAGTAAGAGAGCTCCTTCTTCCTCCTCTCGCCAATGCAGCTCTAGGAGCACTTGTAACCTTGGAAGCAAATCAATACAAACTTCTGTGTGGAGAATCACTTCACTATCCCTCCCTGGATTCCCCTAGCGTGTATTAGTCCCCACCTTTAGCCTATACATGGCATCTGCCGTGACACCACCACGACAAAAAAGCAAATAAAAAGGATAAGGAGAGGTTATTACAGATGTAATAACTTCCAAGACTCATCTAAAACTCTTGGGTTATCTCCCAACAAGTACTTTTCTTTAACGCCTTTAAGTTAGGCATAAGAAGCAAAGAAAGAATCAAGTGTTCTCAAATGAAGAAGCATTAAGATCAATACCAAAAATATTTTCAACAAGGAAAGGTATATTATCCAAATAAGTTCGAGAGGATCCTCTCTCAATGCTCTTGGGTTCACTATTCTCATCAAAAGGGTTTGCAGGAACAATCGAATCAAGATTCTTTTCTATGGCATCATGTATTGTTACTAGTTTAAATGGTATTGGTATCTTAGGTTCCTCCCCATTAGGTTCGGTTTTGTTCATCTTTTCTCGTGTACCAACAACATCTACACATGAGCCTAGCATATTGAAACGTCCAAAAACTTTTCTAGCTTCCTTGGCAACATCATAGAACTCCTTAAACAAAGTTTCTAGAATAAAATCCCTCTTTTCAGGATCCTCAATTTCTTTAAGGTTAAGAAACATTACTTGCATTAAGGGGTTGAGGTTAACAAACCTAGCTTCTAACATGTGAACTAAAGAAGCTGCAACAATCTCATAGTTTGGAGCAAGTTCTACGAGGGACCTATCCTCAGTATCCTCATGCTTACTAACATGATTAAAGGATTCTTCAATGTTATCTTTCCCAATTATAGAACCACTACCAATTGGAAGTTCTTTCAGGGTGAATGTAGGGATCAACATGGTGAGCTAAGGGAGAAGTGACAACTAAGGGAGACTTAATTTTTTTGTGTTTTTGATAAAGAAAACAAACAAGTAAAACTATTTTTTTTGTGTTTTTGAAGAACAAAACAAGCAAACAAAGCAAAAAGAAAACTAAGAAAAACAAAAACAACAAAGTAAAGAGATTGGTTCTGAGGGACTCCCCTTGTGAAGATGTCCTTGACTCCCCGGTAACAGCGCTAGAAAAGATCTTGATGCACTCGACGATCGACGTAGAGCTCAATGGGAACCCCAAGAGGAAGGTATGATGAGCACAACAGAAAGTTTTCCCTCAATTGTGAAACCAAGGTTTAATCGAACCAGTAGGATCAAGGAAACACCCCAAAGGTTTTACTAGCTGAGCTTTGGCAGGGCGCACTACCGGTGCTAGTAGCAACGTGGAGACTTGCACAACACAACCACAAAACTTTGTCCCCAACTTGCGATGAGGTTGTCAATCTCACAGTGTTTTGCGGAAAACAAAGGATTAAACGTATCGAATGGAAAGAAGTAAAAGTTTGCAGAAAGTAAAAACAAAGAAGTAAAAGATTGTAGATTGTATGTAAAGTAAAAGGACCGTGATCCATAGTTCACTAGAGGTGGCTCTCCTTAGATAGATAACATGCTGGGTGAACAAATTATAGCGGGGCAATTGACAAACACCGAGAAAGCAATATATGCATATACTAATCATCTTGACTCCTCTGAGACTTGATTGGGCATTACAACATAATACATAGACCGCCATCCAACTGCATCTATGACTAATAATCCACCTTCAGGTTATCATCCGAACACCCTCCAGTATTAAGTTGCAAGCAACAGATTATTGCTTTACGAACTACGCGTAAAGTAAACAATACAATTGTTCTATGAAAAAGGATCGTTGTTTTCTCCCTAGTAGCAACAACACATCTAGTACCTTAGAGATTTCTGTCACTTCCCCAGATTACCAGAGGCATGAACCCACCATCGAGCATAAATACTAACTCTTGGAGTTGCTAGCATCTACTTGGCCAAGATAGCTACTAACAACGGAAAGCATGCAAGATCTCAAATAACAAAGACATGATAGAATCAATAATCAGTCTGGAATAGCATCTCAATATCCATCGGATCCTAACAAACACAACATGTATGAATTACAAATAGATGATCTTAATCATGAACGGAGCTCACAAGATCTAAACATGAAAGCACAAAGGAGGAGAAACCAGCCATCTAGCTACTACATGGATCCGTAGTCCAAGGATGAACTACTCACGCATCACACCGGAGGCTTGCATGGTGATGAAGAAGACCTCCAGGGTGAATTACCCTCTCCGGCAGGGTGCCGGGAAGAGATTCAGATCCCCCCGATCTAGGGACAGAGACGACGGCGGCTACAGATTCTTTCGTGGATTTTTGATCGGGTACTTAGGGTTTTCATCCAGAGGGCAACTTATAGGCAGAAGGAGAGGCCGAGGGGGCGCTGGGGTCGGCCAGACCACCCCCTGGCGCTGGGGTCGGCCAGACCACCCCCTGGCGCTGGGGAGAGGCCGAGGAGACCAAGCCTGGCCGCGCGGTCAGGTGGTGTGGCCGGCCCCTGGCCCCTCTCCAACTTGTATTCTGGCACTTGATCCCTTCCGGAAAAATAGGCACTTTGGCTTTTGTCCCATCCAATTCCGAGAATATTCATTTTCTGACTTTCCTGGAACCAAAAACAGCAAAAAACAGGCAGCTGGCACTGTGGCTTTTGTTAATAGGTTAGTCCCAGAAATCATATGACAAGTACTCTAAAGTTGGAACAAAACACAAGAAAGTGGATAAAACTAAGCATGGAACATCAAAAATTATAGATACATTTGCAATGTATCACACACACACACATCCAAGTGGGTGTGGTGATGTAACATCTTTCAAACTGTTGCTCCACTGCACGTGGCAATTGAATCCCCGCATATTTCTAGGGTTACTTGACATGGTTGGACACATACTAGAGTAACATTGCATGTGTTCTTTTCCAAACCACAATGACACACAAACATCGAGGTGGGTGTAGTGATGCAACATATTTCAAACTGGTTCTCCACTACATGTGGAAGTTGAATCCCACCATGTTGCTAGGGTTCCTGGAAATGGTTAGACACATGCTGGAGTTACATTGCATGTGTTGTTTTCCAAACCACAATGATACACACACACATATCAGGGTGGGTGTGGTTGTGTAGCATCTTTCAAACTGGTGCTCCACTGCATGTGGTTGTTGAATCACAACATGTTGCTAGGGTTCTTGGACATGGTTGGACACATGATAGAGTTACATTACATGTGTTGTTTTCCAAACCACAATGATACACACACACATCTAGGTGGGTGTGGTGATGCAACATCTTTCAAACTGGTGCTCCACTAGATGTGGCAGTTGAATCCCAGCATGTTGATAGGGTTCATGGACATGATTAGACACATGCTGGAATGATATTGCATTGTTTTCGTTTCCAAACCATAATGAAACACACACACATCCAGATAGGTGTGGTGATGAAATATCTTTGAAACTATAATTCCACTACATGTGGCATTTGAGTCCAAAGATGTTGCTAGGGTTCCTGGACATGGTTGGACACATGCTGGAGTGACATTGCATGTGTTCTTTTCTAAACGACAATGATTCACACACATCCAGGTGGGTGTGGTGATGCAACATCTTTCAAACTAGTGCTCCACTGCATGTGGCACTTGAATCCCAGCATGTTGCTAGGGTTCTTGGACATGGTTGGACACATGCTTGAGTTACATTCCTTGTGTTCTTTTCCAAACCACAATGATACACACACACATCCTGGTGGGTGTGGTGATGAAACATCTTTCAAACTGTTGTTCCACTGCATGTGGTAGTTGAATCCAAACACGTTGTTAGGGTTCTTGAACATGGTTGGACAGATGCTGGAGTGAAATTGCATGTGTTCTTTTCCAAACCGCAATGACACACACACACATCCAAGTGGGTATTGTGACGCATTATATTTTGAACTAGTGCTCTACTGCATATGTGGCACTTGAATCCCAGTATGTTGCTAGGGTTCCTGAACATGGTTGGACACATGCTGGAGCGACATTGCATGTGTTCTTTTCCAAACCACAATGATACATACACATCCAGGTGGGCGTGGTGATGCAACATCTTTCAAACTGGTGCTGCACTACATGTGGCACATGAATCCCAGCATGTTGCTAGCGTTTCTTGACATGGTTGGACGCATGCTGGAGTGACATAGCGTCTGTTTTTTCCAAACCAAAATGATAGACACACACATCCATGTGGGTGTAGTGATGAAACATCTTTCAAACTGTTCTTCCACTGCATGTGGTAGTTGAATCCAAACATGTTGCTAGGGTTCCTGGACATGGTTGGACACATGTTGGAGTGACATTGCATGTGTTCTTTTCCAAACGACAATGACTCACACACATCCAGGTGGGTGCAGTGATGCAACATCTTTCAAACTAGTGCTCCACTACATGTGGCACTTGAATCCCAGCATGTTGCTAGGGTTCCTGGATATGGTTGGACACATGCTAGAGTAACATTGCATGTGTTCTTTTCCAAACCACAATGACACACACACATTTAGGTGGGTGTGGTGATGCAACATCTTTCAAACTCTTGCTCCACTGCCTATGGCAGTCGAATCCTAGCATGTGGCTAGGGTTCCTGCATATGGTTGCACACATGCTGGTGTGACATTGCATGTGTTCTTTTCCAACCCACAATACCACACACACATCCAAGTGGGTGTGGTGATGCAACATCTTTCAAACCGGTGCTCCATTGCATGTGGCAGTTGAATCCCCGCATGTTTCTAGGGTTCCTTCACATGGTTGGAGACATGTTGGAGTAACATTGCGTGTGTTCTTTTTGAAACCACGATGACACACATACACACACATCCAGGTGTGTGTAGTGATGCAACATCCTTCAAACTGGTGCTCCACTATATGTGGCAGTTGAATCCCAGCATGTTGCTAGGGTTCCTGGAAATGGTTAGACACATGCTGGAGTTACATTGCATGTGTTGTTTTCCAAACCACAATGACACACAGACACACACATCCAGGTGGGTGTGTTGATGCAACATCTTTCAAACTAGTGCTCCACTGCATGTTGTAGTTGAATCCCAGCATGTTGCTAGCGTTCCTGGACATGGTTGGACACATGCTTGAGTGGCATTGCATCTGTTATTTTCCAAACGACAACGATACACACACACACATCCAGGTGGGTGTGGTGATGTAACATCTTTCAAACTGGTATTCCACCTTCATGTGGCAGTTGAATCCTAGCATGTTGCTAGGGTTCATGGGCATGTTTGGACACATGCTAGAATGACATTGCATGTGTTCTTTTGCAAACCACAATGATACAAACACACATCTAGGTGGGTGTGGTGATGAAACATCTTTCAAACTGTTGTTCCACTTCATCTGGAACTTGAATCCACGCATGTTGATAGGGTTCCTAGACATGGTTGGACACATGCTAGAGTGAAAGTGCATGTGTTATTTTCCATACCTCAATGACACACACACATCCAGGTGGGTGTTGTGATGCATTATATTTCAAACTATTGCTCAATTGCATGTGGCACTTGAATCCCAACATGTTGCTAGGGTTCCTGAACATAGTTGGACACATGCTGGAGCGACATTGCATGTGTTCTTTTCCAAAACACAATGATACACACACACATCCAGGTGGGTGTGGTGATGCAACATCTTTCAAATTGGTGCTCCACTACATGTGGCATATGAATCCTAGCATATTGTTAGCGTTTCTTGACATGGTTGGACAAATGCTGGAGTGACATTGCGTGGTTTTTTCCAAACCAAAATGATACACACACACATCCAGGTGGGTGTAGTGATGAAACATGTTTCAAACTGTTCTTCCACTGTGTTCTTCCACATGTTTCAAAATGTTCTTCCATTGTGTAGTGATGAAATATTGGATGTGTTCTTTTCCAAACAACAATGACTCGCACACATCCAGGTGGGTGTGGTGATGCAACATCTTTCGAACTAGTGCTCCACTTCATGTGCCACTTGAATCCCAGCATGTTGCTAGGGTTCCTATACATGGTTGGACACATGTCGGAGTGACATTCCATGTGTTATTTTCCAAACCACAATGATACGCACACATCAAAGTGGATGTGGTGATGAACATCTTTCAAACTGGTGCTCCACTCCATCAGGCAGTTGAATCCAAGCATGTGTTCTTTTCCAACCCATAATACCACACACACACATCCAAGTGGGTGTGGTGATGCAACATCTTTCAACCTGGTTCTCCACTGAACGTGGCACTTGAATCCCAGCATGTTGCTAGGTTCCTGGACATGGTTGGACACATGTTGGAGTGACATTGCATGTGTTCTTTTCCAAACGACAATGACTCACACACATCCAGGTGGGTGCGGTGATGCAACATTTTTCAAACTAGTGCTCCACTGCCTATGGCAGTTGAATCCTAGCATGTGGCTAGGGTTCCTGGATATGGTTGTACAGATGCTGGTGTGACATTGCATGTGTTCTTTTCCAACCCACAATACCACACACACACATCCAAGTGGGTGTGTGATGCAACATCTTTCAAACTGGTGCTCCATTGCATGTGGCAGTTGAATCCCCGCATGTTTCTAGGGTTCCTTCACATGGTTGGACACATGTTGGAGTAACATTGCATGTGTTCTTTTCCAAACCACGATGACACACATACACACACATCCAGGTGGGTGTAGAGATGCAACATCTTTCAAACTGGTGCTCCACTACATGTGGCAGTTGAATCCCAGCATGTTGCTAGGGTTCCTAGAAATTGTTAGACACATGCTGGAGTTACATTGCATGTGTTGTTTTCCAAACCACAATGACACACAGACACACACATCCAGGTGGGTGTGCTGATGCAACATCTTTCAAACCAGTGCTACACTACATGTTATAGTTGAATCCCAGCATGTTGCTAGGGTTCTTGGACATGGTTGGACACATGCTTGAGTGGCATTGCTTGTGTTATTTTCCAAACCACAATGATACACACACACATCTAGGTGGGTGTGGTGAGGCAACATCTTTCAAACCGTTGTTCGACCTGCATGTGGCAGTTGAATCCTAGCATGTTGCTAGGGTTCATGGCATGGTTGGACACATGCTAGAATGACATTGCATGTGTTCTTTTCCAAACCACAATGAAACACATACAAATCCAGGTGGGTGTGGTGATGAAACATCTTTCAAACTGTTGTTCCACTACATGTGGCACTTGAATCCAAACATGTTGTTAGGGTTCCTGAACATGGTTGGACACATTCTAGAGTGACATTGCATGTGTCCTTTTCAAAACCTCAATGACACACACACACATCCAGGTGGGTGTGGTGATGCAACACATTTCAAACTGGTGCTCCACTTCATGTGGCACTTGAATCCCAGCATGTTGCTAGGGTTCCTAAACATGGTTGGACACATTTTGGAGTGACATTGCATGTGTTCTTTTCCAAACCACAATGATACACACACATCTAGGTGGGTGTGGTGATGCAACATTCTTAAACCTGGTGCTCCACTACATGTGGCACTTGAATCCTAGCATGTTGCTAGGGTTTCTTGACATGGTTGGACGCATGCTAGAGTGACATTGCATGTGTTTTTCCAAACCAAAATGATACACACACACATCCAGGTGGCAGTTGAATCCCAACATGTTGCTAGGTTTCCTGGACATGGTTGGACACATGCCGGAGTGACATTGCATGTGTTCTTTTCCAGACCACAATGATACACACACATCCAGTTGGGAATGGTGATGCAACATCTTTCAAATTGGTGCTCCACTCCATCAGGCAGTTGAATCCTAGCATGTGGCTAGGGTTCCTGTATATGGTTGTACACATGCTGGTGTGACATTGCATGTGTTCTTTTCCAAACCACAATGATACACACACATCCAAACTAGTGCTCCACTCCATGTGGCACTTGAATCCCAGCATGTTGCTAGGGTTCTTGGACATGGTTGGACACATGATGGAGGAACATTGCATGTGTTCTTTTCCAAACAACAATGACACACACACATCCAGGTGGGTGTGGTGATGCAACATCTTTCAAACTGTTGCTCCACTGCCCATGGCAGTTAAATCCTAGCATGTGGCTAGGATTCCTAGATATGGTTGTACACATGCTGGTGTGACATTGCATGTGTTATTTTCCAAACCACAATACCACACACACACATCCAAGTGGGTGTGGTGATGCAACATCTTTCAAACTTGTGCTCCATTGCATGTGGCAGTTGAAACCCCGCATGTTTCTAGGGTTCCTTAACATGGTTGGACACATGCTGGAGTAACATTCCATGTGTTCTTTTCCAAACCACAATGACACACATAAACACACATTTAGGTGGGTGTGGTGATGCAACATCTTTCAAACTGGTGCTCCACTACATGTGGCAGTTGAATCCCAACATGTTGTAGGGTTCCTGGAAATGGTCAGACACATGATGGAGTTACATTGCATGTGTTGTTTTCCAAACCACAATGACACACATACGCACACATCCAAGTGGGTGTGGTGATGCACCATCTTTCAAACTAGTGCTCCACTTCATGTTGTTGTTGAATCCTGTCGTGGGAATGACCACGGCAGTCGCTGACACGGCCAGCGATTGATAGAAGAGGGGGCAAGAGCTGGCGGCCATCTACGGTGCGAGATGGGGGCGGATACACATGGGTTTACCCAGGTTCGGCCACCTGGAGGGTAACGATCTACTCTTGCTAGATTGTATTGAAGGAGAGTGAGTTACTGGGGTGGCGAGCTTGACGTCTAAGCAGCGAGTCGCTCAAAGGGTGTATGATGCAACGTAAGCTCTCAAGCTACACTAGGGAGGTTTATATAGGGGTACCTCGCTAGGATTTACAGTATACAACCAAACAAGTTATGGATTCGGAGGCTTTTGACCTAATCCGACTGAGCTTCCACTATTCTTCTAGGCCTCCAGTGTCTAATCGCTAGGTCTTGTTTTCACTCATGTTCCAATCGCCGTCCTATAGGCCCACTCGCGAGTCCTTTGGCCCAATCGGAACGTCCTGCTAGGCATACCACCTTCGGCATATCCCCATAAATTCCAAGCATGTTGCTAGGGTTCCTGGACATGGTTGGCCTCATAATGGAGTGACATTTCATGTGTTCTTTTCCAAACCACAATGATACACACACATCCAGGTGGGTGTGGTGATGCAACAGCTTTCAAACTGGTGCTCCACTACATGTGGGAGTTGAATCCTAGCATGTTGCTAGGGTTCCTAGACATGGTTGGACACATCCTGAAGTGGCATTGCATGTGTTCTTTTCTAGACCACAATGATACACACACACAACCAGGTGGGTGTGGTGATGCAACATCTTTCAAACGGGTGCTCCACTACATGTGGCAGTTGAATCACATCATGTTGCTAGGGTTCATGGACATGGTTGGACCCATGCTTGAGTTGCATTGCATGTGTTATTTTCAAAACCACAATGATACACAAACACATCCAGGTGGGTGTGGTGATGCAACATCTTTCAAACTGGTGCTCCACTACATGTGGCGGTTGAATTCCAGCATGTTGCAAGGGTTCCTAGACATGGTTGGACACATGCTGGAGTCACATTGCATGTTTTTTTTCAAACCACAATGATACACACACAGATCCAGGTGGGTGTGGTGATGCAAGATCTTTCAAACTGGTGCTCCTCTACATGTGGCAGTTGAATCCCAGCAAGTTGCTAGGGTTCCTAGAAATGGTTGGAGACATGGTGGAGTGATATTGCATGTTTTCTTTTCCAAACCACAATGATACACACACATTTAGGTTGGTGTGGTGATGCAACATCTTTCAAACTGGTACTCCACTACATGTGGCAGTTCAATCCCAGCATGTTGCTAGGGTTCCTGGCCCTGGTTGGATGCATGCTGGAGTGACATTGCATGTGTTTTTGCCAAACCACAATGATACACACACGTCCAGGTGGGTGTGTCGATGCAACATCTTTCAAACTATTGCTCCACTACATGTGGCAGTTAAATCCCAACATGTTTCTAGGGTTCCTTGAAATGGTTGGACTCATGGTGGAGTGACATTGCTTGTGTTGTTTTCCAAACAACAATGATACGCACACACATCCAGGTTGGTGTGGTGATGCAACATCTTTCAAACTGGTTCTCCACCAGCATGTGGCAGTTGAATACTAGCATGTTTCTAGGGTTGATGTACATGGTTGGACATATGCTGGAGTGACATTGTATGTGTTCTTTTCAAACCACAATGATACACACACATCCAGGTGGGTGTGGTGATGCAACATCTTTCAAACTGGAGATCCACCTGCATTTAGCAGTTGAATCCTAGCATGTTGCTAGGGTTCAAGGACATGGTTGGACACATGCTGGAATGACATTGCATGTGGGATTTCCAAACCACAATGATACACACACACATCCAGGTGGGTGTGGTGATGCAACATTCTTAAACCTGGTGCTCCACTACATGTGGCACTTGAATCCTAGCATGTTGCTAGGGTTTCTTGACATGGTTGGACGCATGCTAGAGTGACATTGCATGTGTTTTTCCAAACCAAAATGATACACACACACATCCAGGTGGCAGTTGAATCCCAACATGTTGCTAGGTTTCCTGGACATGGTTGGACACATGCCGGAGTGACATTGCATGTGTTCTTTTCCAGACCACAATGATACACACACATCCAGTTGGGAATGGTGATGCAACATCTTTCAAATTGGTGCTCCACTCCATCAGGCAGTTGAATCCTAGCATGTGGCTAGGGTTCCTGTATATGGTTGTACACATGCTGGTGTGACATTGCATGTGTTCTTTTCCAAACCACAATGATACACACACATCCAAACTAGTGCTCCACTCCATGTGGCACTTGAATCCCAGCATGTTGCTAGGGTTCTTGGACATGGTTGGACACATGATGGAGGAACATTGCATGTGTTCTTTTCCAAACAACAATGACACACACACATCCAGGTGGGTGTGGTGATGCAACATCTTTCAAACTGTTGCTCCACTGCCCATGGCAGTTAAATCCTAGCATGTGGCTAGGATTCCTAGATATGGTTGTACACATGCTGGTGTGACATTGCATGTGTTATTTTCCAAACCACAATACCACACACACACATCCAAGTGGGTGTGGTGATGCAACATCTTTCAAACTTGTGCTCCATTGCATGTGGCAGTTGAAACCCCGCATGTTTCTAGGGTTCCTTAACATGGTTGGACACATGCTGGAGTAACATTCCATGTGTTCTTTTCCAAACCACAATGACACACATAAACACACATTTAGGTGGGTGTGGTGATGCAACATCTTTCAAACTGGTGCTCCACTACATGTGGCAGTTGAATCCCAACATGTTGTAGGGTTCCTGGAAATGGTCAGACACATGATGGAGTTACATTGCATGTGTTGTTTTCCAAACCACAATGACACACATACGCACACATCCAAGTGGGTGTGGTGATGCACCATCTTTCAAACTAGTGCTCCACTTCATGTTGTTGTTGAATCCTGTCGTGGGAATGACCACGGCAGTCGCTGACACGGCCAGCGATTGATAGAAGAGGGGGCAAGAGCTGGCGGCCATCTACGGTGCGAGATGGGGGCGGATACACATGGGTTTACCCAGGTTCGGCCACCTGGAGGGTAACGATCTACTCTTGCTAGATTGTATTGAAGGAGAGTGAGTTACTGGGGTGGCGAGCTTGACGTCTAAGCAGCGAGTCGCTCAAAGGGTGTATGATGCAACGTAAGCTCTCAAGCTACACTAGGGAGGTTTATATAGGGGTACCTCGCTAGGATTTACAGTATACAACCAAACAAGTTATGGATTCGGAGGCTTTTGACCTAATCCGACTGAGCTTCCACTATTCTTCTAGGCCTCCAGTGTCTAATCGCTAGGTCTTGTTTTCACTCATGTTCCAATCGCCGTCCTATAGGCCCACTCGCGAGTCCTTTGGCCCAATCGGAACGTCCTGCTAGGCATACCACCTTCGGCATATCCCCATAAATTCCAAGCATGTTGCTAGGGTTCCTGGACATGGTTGGCCTCATAATGGAGTGACATTTCATGTGTTCTTTTCCAAACCACAATGATACACACACATCCAGGTGGGTGTGGTGATGCAACAGCTTTCAAACTGGTGCTCCACTACATGTGGGAGTTGAATCCTAGCATGTTGCTAGGGTTCCTAGACATGGTTGGACACATCCTGAAGTGGCATTGCATGTGTTCTTTTCTAGACCACAATGATACACACACACAACCAGGTGGGTGTGGTGATGCAACATCTTTCAAACGGGTGCTCCACTACATGTGGCAGTTGAATCACATCATGTTGCTAGGGTTCATGGACATGGTTGGACCCATGCTTGAGTTGCATTGCATGTGTTATTTTCAAAACCACAATGATACACAAACACATCCAGGTGGGTGTGGTGATGCAACATCTTTCAAACTGGTGCTCCACTACATGTGGCAGTTGAATTCCAGCATGTTGCAAGGGTTCCTAGACATGGTTGGACACATGCTGGAGTCACATTGCATGTTTTTTTTCAAACCACAATGATACACACACAGATCCAGGTGGGTGTGGTGATGCAAGATCTTTCAAACTGGTGCTCCTCTACATGTGGCAGTTGAATCCCAGCAAGTTGCTAGGGTTCCTAGAAATGGTTGGAGACATGGTGGAGTGATATTGCATGTTTTCTTTTCCAAACCACAATGATACACACACATTTAGGTTGGTGTGGTGATGCAACATCTTTCAAACTGGTACTCCACTACATGTGGCAGTTCAATCCCAGCATGTTGCTAGGGTTCCTGGCCCTGGTTGGATGCATGCTGGAGTGACATTGCATGTGTTTTTGCCAAACCACAATGATACACACACGTCCAGGTGGGTGTGTCGATGCAACATCTTTCAAACTATTGCTCCACTACATGTGGCAGTTAAATCCCAACATGTTTCTAGGGTTCCTTGAAATGGTTGGACTCATGGTGGAGTGACATTGCTTGTGTTGTTTTCCAAACAACAATGATACGCACACACATCCAGGTTGGTGTGGTGATGCAACATCTTTCAAACTGGTTCTCCACCAGCATGTGGCAGTTGAATACTAGCATGTTTCTAGGGTTGATGTACATGGTTGGACATATGCTGGAGTGACATTGTATGTGTTCTTTTCAAACCACAATGATACACACACATCCAGGTGGGTGTGGTGATGCAACATCTTTCAAACTGGAGATCCACCTGCATTTAGCAGTTGAATCCTAGCATGTTGCTAGGGTTCAAGGACATGGTTGGACACATGCTGGAATGACATTGCATGTGGGATTTCCAAACCACAATGATACACACACACATCCAGGTGGGTGTGGTGATGCAACATTCTTAAACCTGGTGCTCCACTACATGTGGCACTTGAATCCTAGCATGTTGCTAGGGTTTCTTGACATGGTTGGACGCATGCTAGAGTGACATTGCATGTGTTTTTCCAAACCAAAATGATACACACACACATCCAGGTGGCAGTTGAATCCCAACATGTTGCTAGGTTTCCTGGACATGGTTGGACACATGCCGGAGTGACATTGCATGTGTTCTTTTCCAGACCACAATGATACACACACATCCAGTTGGGAATGGTGATGCAACATCTTTCAAATTGGTGCTCCACTCCATCAGGCAGTTGAATCCTAGCATGTGGCTAGGGTTCCTGTATATGGTTGTACACATGCTGGTGTGACATTGCATGTGTTCTTTTCCAAACCACAATGATACACACACATCCAAACTAGTGCTCCACTCCATGTGGCACTTGAATCCCAGCATGTTGCTAGGGTTCTTGGACATGGTTGGACACATGATGGAGGAACATTGCATGTGTTCTTTTCCAAACAACAATGACACACACACATCCAGGTGGGTGTGGTGATGCAACATCTTTCAAACTGTTGCTCCACTGCCCATGGCAGTTAAATCCTAGCATGTGGCTAGGATTCCTAGATATGGTTGTACACATGCTGGTGTGACATTGCATGTGTTATTTTCCAAACCACAATACCACACACACACATCCAAGTGGGTGTGGTGATGCAACATCTTTCAAACTTGTGCTCCATTGCATGTGGCAGTTGAAACCCCGCATGTTTCTAGGGTTCCTTAACATGGTTGGACACATGCTGGAGTAACATTCCATGTGTTCTTTTCCAAACCACAATGACACACATAAACACACATTTAGGTGGGTGTGGTGATGCAACATCTTTCAAACTGGTGCTCCACTACATGTGGCAGTTGAATCCCAACATGTTGTAGGGTTCCTGGAAATGGTCAGACACATGATGGAGTTACATTGCATGTGTTGTTTTCCAAACCACAATGACACACATACGCACACATCCAAGTGGGTGTGGTGATGCACCATCTTTCAAACTAGTGCTCCACTTCATGTTGTTGTTGAATCCTGTCGTGGGAATGACCACGGCAGTCGCTGACACGGCCAGCGATTGATAGAAGAGGGGGCAAGAGCTGGCGGCCATCTACGGTGCGAGATGGGGGCGGATACACATGGGTTTACCCAGGTTCGGCCACCTGGAGGGTAACGATCTACTCTTGCTAGATTGTATTGAAGGAGAGTGAGTTACTGGGGTGGCGAGCTTGACGTCTAAGCAGCGAGTCGCTCAAAGGGTGTATGATGCAACGTAAGCTCTCAAGCTACACTAGGGAGGTTTATATAGGGGTACCTCGCTAGGATTTACAGTATACAACCAAACAAGTTATGGATTCGGAGGCTTTTGACCTAATCCGACTGAGCTTCCACTATTCTTCTAGGCCTCCAGTGTCTAATCGCTAGGTCTTGTTTTCACTCATGTTCCAATCGCCGTCCTATAGGCCCACTCGCGAGTCCTTTGGCCCAATCGGAACGTCCTGCTAGGCATACCACCTTCGGCATATCCCCATAAATTCCAAGCATGTTGCTAGGGTTCCTGGACATGGTTGGCCTCATAATGGAGTGACATTTCATGTGTTCTTTTCCAAACCACAATGATACACACACATCCAGGTGGGTGTGGTGATGCAACAGCTTTCAAACTGGTGCTCCACTACATGTGGGAGTTGAATCCTAGCATGTTGCTAGGGTTCCTAGACATGGTTGGACACATCCTGAAGTGGCATTGCATGTGTTCTTTTCTAGACCACAATGATACACACACACAACCAGGTGGGTGTGGTGATGCAACATCTTTCAAACGGGTGCTCCACTACATGTGGCAGTTGAATCACATCATGTTGCTAGGGTTCATGGACATGGTTGGACCCATGCTTGAGTTGCATTGCATGTGTTATTTTCAAAACCACAATGATACACAAACACATCCAGGTGGGTGTGGTGATGCAACATCTTTCAAACTGGTGCTCCACTACATGTGGCAGTTGAATTCCAGCATGTTGCAAGGGTTCCTAGACATGGTTGGACACATGCTGGAGTCACATTGCATGTTTTTTTTCAAACCACAATGATACACACACAGATCCAGGTGGGTGTGGTGATGCAAGATCTTTCAAACTGGTGCTCCTCTACATGTGGCAGTTGAATCCCAGCAAGTTGCTAGGGTTCCTAGAAATGGTTGGAGACATGGTGGAGTGATATTGCATGTTTTCTTTTCCAAACCACAATGATACACACACATTTAGGTTGGTGTGGTGATGCAACATCTTTCAAACTGGTACTCCACTACATGTGGCAGTTCAATCCCAGCATGTTGCTAGGGTTCCTGGCCCTGGTTGGATGCATGCTGGAGTGACATTGCATGTGTTTTTGCCAAACCACAATGATACACACACGTCCAGGTGGGTGTGTCGATGCAACATCTTTCAAACTATTGCTCCACTACATGTGGCAGTTAAATCCCAACATGTTTCTAGGGTTCCTTGAAATGGTTGGACTCATGGTGGAGTGACATTGCTTGTGTTGTTTTCCAAACAACAATGATACGCACACACATCCAGGTTGGTGTGGTGATGCAACATCTTTCAAACTGGTTCTCCACCAGCATGTGGCAGTTGAATACTAGCATGTTTCTAGGGTTGATGTACATGGTTGGACATATGCTGGAGTGACATTGTATGTGTTCTTTTCAAACCACAATGATACACACACATCCAGGTGGGTGTGGTGATGCAACATCTTTCAAACTGGAGATCCACCTGCATTTAGCAGTTGAATCCTAGCATGTTGCTAGGGTTCAAGGACATGGTTGGACACATGCTGGAATGACATTGCATGTGGGATTTCCAAACCACAATGATACACACACACATCCAGGTGGGTGTGGTGATGCAACATTCTTAAACCTGGTGCTCCACTACATGTGGCACTTGAATCCTAGCATGTTGCTAGGGTTTCTTGACATGGTTGGACGCATGCTAGAGTGACATTGCATGTGTTTTTCCAAACCAAAATGATACACACACACATCCAGGTGGCAGTTGAATCCCAACATGTTGCTAGGTTTCCTGGACATGGTTGGACACATGCCGGAGTGACATTGCATGTGTTCTTTTCCAGACCACAATGATACACACACATCCAGTTGGGAATGGTGATGCAACATCTTTCAAATTGGTGCTCCACTCCATCAGGCAGTTGAATCCTAGCATGTGGCTAGGGTTCCTGTATATGGTTGTACACATGCTGGTGTGACATTGCATGTGTTCTTTTCCAAACCACAATGATACACACACATCCAAACTAGTGCTCCACTCCATGTGGCACTTGAATCCCAGCATGTTGCTAGGGTTCTTGGACATGGTTGGACACATGATGGAGGAACATTGCATGTGTTCTTTTCCAAACAACAATGACACACACACATCCAGGTGGGTGTGGTGATGCAACATCTTTCAAACTGTTGCTCCACTGCCCATGGCAGTTAAATCCTAGCATGTGGCTAGGATTCCTAGATATGGTTGTACACATGCTGGTGTGACATTGCATGTGTTATTTTCCAAACCACAATACCACACACACACATCCAAGTGGGTGTGGTGATGCAACATCTTTCAAACTTGTGCTCCATTGCATGTGGCAGTTGAAACCCCGCATGTTTCTAGGGTTCCTTAACATGGTTGGACACATGCTGGAGTAACATTCCATGTGTTCTTTTCCAAACCACAATGACACACATAAACACACATTTAGGTGGGTGTGGTGATGCAACATCTTTCAAACTGGTGCTCCACTACATGTGGCAGTTGAATCCCAACATGTTGTAGGGTTCCTGGAAATGGTCAGACACATGATGGAGTTACATTGCATGTGTTGTTTTCCAAACCACAATGACACACATACGCACACATCCAAGTGGGTGTGGTGATGCACCATCTTTCAAACTAGTGCTCCACTTCATGTTGTTGTTGAATCCTGTCGTGGGAATGACCACGGCAGTCGCTGACACGGCCAGCGATTGATAGAAGAGGGGGCAAGAGCTGGCGGCCATCTACGGTGCGAGATGGGGGCGGATACACATGGGTTTACCCAGGTTCGGCCACCTGGAGGGTAACGATCTACTCTTGCTAGATTGTATTGAAGGAGAGTGAGTTACTGGGGTGGCGAGCTTGACGTCTAAGCAGCGAGTCGCTCAAAGGGTGTATGATGCAACGTAAGCTCTCAAGCTACACTAGGGAGGTTTATATAGGGGTACCTCGCTAGGATTTACAGTATACAACCAAACAAGTTATGGATTCGGAGGCTTTTGACCTAATCCGACTGAGCTTCCACTATTCTTCTAGGCCTCCAGTGTCTAATCGCTAGGTCTTGTTTTCACTCATGTTCCAATCGCCGTCCTATAGGCCCACTCGCGAGTCCTTTGGCCCAATCGGAACGTCCTGCTAGGCATACCACCTTCGGCATATCCCCATAAATTCCAAGCATGTTGCTAGGGTTCCTGGACATGGTTGGCCTCATAATGGAGTGACATTTCATGTGTTCTTTTCCAAACCACAATGATACACACACATCCAGGTGGGTGTGGTGATGCAACAGCTTTCAAACTGGTGCTCCACTACATGTGGGAGTTGAATCCTAGCATGTTGCTAGGGTTCCTAGACATGGTTGGACACATCCTGAAGTGGCATTGCATGTGTTCTTTTCTAGACCACAATGATACACACACACAACCAGGTGGGTGTGGTGATGCAACATCTTTCAAACGGGTGCTCCACTACATGTGGCAGTTGAATCACATCATGTTGCTAGGGTTCATGGACATGGTTGGACCCATGCTTGAGTTGCATTGCATGTGTTATTTTCAAAACCACAATGATACACAAACACATCCAGGTGGGTGTGGTGATGCAACATCTTTCAAACTGGTGCTCCACTACATGTGGCAGTTGAATTCCAGCATGTTGCAAGGGTTCCTAGACATGGTTGGACACATGCTGGAGTCACATTGCATGTTTTTTTTCAAACCACAATGATACACACACAGATCCAGGTGGGTGTGGTGATGCAAGATCTTTCAAACTGGTGCTCCTCTACATGTGGCAGTTGAATCCCAGCAAGTTGCTAGGGTTCCTAGAAATGGTTGGAGACATGGTGGAGTGATATTGCATGTTTTCTTTTCCAAACCACAATGATACACACACATTTAGGTTGGTGTGGTGATGCAACATCTTTCAAACTGGTACTCCACTACATGTGGCAGTTCAATCCCAGCATGTTGCTAGGGTTCCTGGCCCTGGTTGGATGCATGCTGGAGTGACATTGCATGTGTTTTTGCCAAACCACAATGATACACACACGTCCAGGTGGGTGTGTCGATGCAACATCTTTCAAACTATTGCTCCACTACATGTGGCAGTTAAATCCCAACATGTTTCTAGGGTTCCTTGAAATGGTTGGACTCATGGTGGAGTGACATTGCTTGTGTTGTTTTCCAAACAACAATGATACGCACACACATCCAGGTTGGTGTGGTGATGCAACATCTTTCAAACTGGTTCTCCACCAGCATGTGGCAGTTGAATACTAGCATGTTTCTAGGGTTGATGTACATGGTTGGACATATGCTGGAGTGACATTGTATGTGTTCTTTTCAAACCACAATGATACACACACATCCAGGTGGGTGTGGTGATGCAACATCTTTCAAACTGGAGATCCACCTGCATTTAGCAGTTGAATCCTAGCATGTTGCTAGGGTTCAAGGACATGGTTGGACACATGCTGGAATGACATTGCATGTGGGATTTCCAAACCACAATGATACACACACACATCCAGGTGGGTGTGGTGATGAAACATCTTTCAAACTGTTGCACTGCATGTGGCAGTTGAATCCCAGCATGTTGCTAGGGTTCCTGGACATGGTTGGACACATGCCTGAGTGACATTACATGTGTTCTTTTCCAAACCACAATGACACACACACACATCCAAGTGGGTGTGGTGATGCAACATCTTTCAACCTGGTGCTCCACTGCATGTTGTTCTTGAATCCCAGCATGTTACTAGGGTTCCTGTACATGGTTGGACACATGTTGGAGTAACATTGCATGCGTTCTTTTCCAAAACACAATGATACACACACACACATCCAAGGGGGTGTGGTGATGCAACATATTTCAAACTGGTGCTCCACTACCTATGGCAGTTGAATCCAGCATGTGGCTAGGGTTCCTGTACATGGTTGGACACATGCTGGAGTGACATTGCATATGTTCTTTTCCAAACCACAATACCACGAACACATATCCAAGTGGGTGTGGTGATGCAACATCTTTTCCAAACCACACCCATCGCATCCCCGAGGGCGTGATTGCTCGCCTTGCCTCCGAGGAGCTCGCTCCCTCACCCAATCCGGGTGAGTTCGTGGTCTTCCTATCCCACTTCCAGTGCGGCTTCGACCTTCCAGTGAGTGATTTCTTCCATGACTTCATCAACATCTACGAACTCCAACCTCACCATCTTCCAGCGAATGCCATCACGTCCCTTTCTTCATTCGCCTCCATCGTAGATGGATATGTCGGCATGTGGCCCACCAAAGAGCTCTGGATCCAGTTCTTCGCTCTGCGAAGGAACGTGATTCCGAATAAGCTGCATGGCCTAGAGGACAAACATCTGACTCAATTTGGTGCCGCCTCCATCTCTCCCCAGAAACAATCTGTCTTCCCCCGAGTCACGGGGCTTGACTATTGCAAGAGCTGGGCCCGGACCTTCTTCTATGTGAGGAATGGCACAGATGAGGATCTGATTCGACTACGCCCCTTTGCTCCGGGTCCTCCTAATACGGATTTGTGGGACCGGGTTTCCAAGAAACCAACTGTCTTGGCGAATCAAGTCAATAAGCAGTTCCAAGAGCTGAAGGATTTGGGGTTGCGCAACGAGGACACGATGATCAAATTCGTCCGCAGCCGGATCTCCCCTCTCCAGAAGCGCACACACAAACTTTGCCACATGAGCTGGCGACTTGACTCCAACCGGACTTCCTCCTTCAAATTGAACAATACCAAGATATTCCACCGGATCAAGGCCCTCTTCACTACCAACAAGGACTTCTCCGCTGATTGGGAGTGGGGGTTGGAGCATTACTGTAGGGACAAGCCTCCTCCTACGGTAAATCTCATGACTAAATCTTTTTCCGAGTTATATCCTATGCTGGAGTATGTTGTTTATTTGATCTCTTTGCATTTTATTTTTAGTTGTTTCTTTAGCAGACCCTGGAAGATGGCACCGAGCCTTCCCTAAAATGGGGGAAGGATCGACTTGTCTCAGACGAGGAGGAGCCGGATCAGGAAATGTTCCTGCCATTCCCGGATGCAACCAAGTGACCCTCTGGTAACTTCTCTTCCTTAAGGGATTGGCCTAACGATGAAGATGATTCCGACATTGAGGTGGTGGAGGTATTTGACGTGGTACCCATTTCTTATGCATTTCCGGCTTCATCTAACCCGGCTGGGGAGATCCATCAAGATCCTCCTCTCCCTACGGGTGAGCCGACCCCAGCCGCGTCCAAGAAACAGGCTGCCACTTCTGCTGCTTCCTCGGGACCTCCCAAAACGACAAAGAGGCGAAAGAAGTCCGCCGACAAGACCGCCACCAAGCCTCCGACTAAAGCCATAGTCCGGAGAGCTCAAAAGCCCAAGGAGCCTTTGACTTTAGACGAGTAAGTCACTTTTCTCTTTGTCAAATTCTCTGCTTCATGCTTTTCTATCTATATGCCTTTCTTTTGTTACAACTTGTTATTCATTGTCTGATTCGGCAGGGCTGCGGTGGAGGTCCCCCAGAGCGGCTCCAGCATCTCCTCTTCTTTCCAGCACAGCCCATCTCCCCCTCGTTGTGACGATACACGCCCGCTAAGCCCAATTTAGGAGGGTTTAGTGGTTGCTCCGGGTTCTAGCCCACCTCGTCAATAGGAGGGCAACCTTGGAGCAGGGGGAAGTGGCTCTGCCGAGGTAGCGGATGCTCCCAGCTCCTTCATCGGCTCAGCCACAACCTGTCACCTCTGAGGTACCAACAGCAACAACAACACCACCGCCAAGACCAGCACCAGCACAAGCACTAGCGCCAGTACCAAGAGCAGCACCACAAGTACCAGTAGCAACACAAGCACCAGCACCAGCACCTACTCCTTCTGCCTCATCCGAGTCTTCCAAGACTCGGCGAGAAGACCCATCTAGCACCAAGAATGCACCCAAATCCAAATCTGCAGCTCAAACTTCAGCCTCCCAACAGCAACCCAAGGCCAAGAAAGGTTCTGGGGCCACCAGGGCAGCATCCATCGAAGCTGGACAGCGCACGCTCGTGTCCATGCTGCCGAAGAAAAATCGGCCGAAGAAAGATGCCTCCCCCGGGTCAGCTAGCAAGCAACTCGCACTGCATACCAACCCTGCTGCTGCCCAAGTTGCGAGGAGGGAGGCCCATGCCAAAGGTTTGGTGGCGCTTCACATGCTTAGTGGAGAGGGCTATCCTCCAGCCTTGATTGAATATGTAAACAACTGGAACAAAGCAGAGTTTGTCAATCCTGACGACGATCTCCTGAAGAAAATTGGGCCCGCCGAATTTAGCGTACAAATGAACACAGCAGCCAAGGCAATCAACCTTGCTGTTCGGATGATGGAGGTACACTACTTTACTTTTTTACTTAATACGCATAAGTGCTTAGAGATATATCCATTAGTCCCCGAGCCTCCGGGGGAGTAACTTGTCACTCGGCCAGATGCTCCTTAGAGAACTAGCGTAGCTCCTTAGTAGTTTCGAATATGCACACACCTAGAGCCGGATTAATTTCCACTTGGCCCGGATTTTGTATACTTCGAATATGCACACACCTAGAGCTGGGTTAAGATCCACTTGGCCCGGATTTTGTACACTTCGAATATGCACACACCTAGAGCCGGGTTAAGTTCCACTTGGCCCGGATTTTGTACACTTCGAATATGCACACACCTAGAGCCGGGTTAAGTTCCACTTGCCCCGGATTTTGTACACTTTGAATATGCACACACCTAGAGCCGGGTTAAGTTCCACTTGGCCCGGATTTTGTACACTTCAAATATGCACACACCTAGAGCCGGGTTAAGTTCCACTTGGCCCTGATTTTGTACACTTCGAATATGCACACACCTAGAGCCGGGTTAAGTTCCACTTGGCCTGGATTTTGTACACTTCCAATATGCACACACCTAGAGCTGGGTTAAGTTCCACTTGGCCTAGATTTTGTACACTTCAAATATGCACACACATAGAGCCGGGTTAAGTTCCAATTGGCCTGGATTTTGTACACTTCGAATATGCCTATAACTGAGCCAACCTTCCTCTTTTCAGATCACTACCAATCGTCGGACCGCCGAGTTTCAGCGCCTCCTGGACTCACACAAGGTGACGCGCACAAAGCATGCCACGCTTCTCGCTGAGTTCGAGAAAAGGGGTAAGTTTTCTCTTCGACCTCTTCCTTATCCTTCCTTGTTTTTCTGCCGAACTAATCTATTATTCGGATTGCGCAGCCGGAGTGGAGGCCCAGAATACAATTATGAGGAAGAACTTGGCCGAGATAAAAGGTAATTCGCTTTGGCTACTCAATTTCCGTGCCCTCTCTCCTTTCTCCTTAGCACGGCAGGTATTCATACCTCGGCTCTGCCGGGTCAACAAACTATTTCAGCATCCCTTGAAGATAGTATGCCCATGCCTGATATGATTCTGCATTTTCTCGAACAAGCAGGGCAACACCAGGCCGAGCTCCAGAAGAAGGATGACGAGCTTGCCAAACTCTGGGCCAAGGACGATGAAATTGCCAAGCTTAAGGCTGAGATGAAAAAACTCAAGGAGCTCCACAAGACTGAGATGGAGAAGGCTGGCCAAGACTTCACCGAGGAGCGAGAACGTCTCAACCTTCAACCTGCAAAATATCAAGAGCCGCGGAAGGATGTCGATATCAAGCTTGAATCGACAAATGTTGAACTTGAGAAACTCCAGAAGAGGCGTGCTGATTGCACCATAGAGGTGACCCGGATCCACAGTCATATCTCACGTAACTTCCTTTCCTTTAGCCGACATGTAATTCTCCGGGTTAAACTCTTTTACTTACTTTACTTGTCTTGTTTCCATGCAAATTCCCAGAGGGTGATGCCATTGCGGTTGCTGCGGTTATCAAGTTCCGCCAGCAGAGGGGTACTCCAACTGGTCCTGGTTCTGAAAACATTCCCTATGACATGGCGGATCTGCTGGTCAGTCTGTCCTCTTGCATCGAAGTTGTGAAGAACTATGGTTTGGGTCTCCTAGATGTAGCCGTCCAGATCTTCCGTGCGCTTTGGCCTGGTGAGGATGCTCCGGAGGGATCCACGGCCCTGATCAACAAATTAATGGATTGCGAGACTCAGCTCGAGCTCTGGAGGGAATCCGCTGCTCGTGCTGGAGCTGATACTGTCCTCCACTTTGTTCTCACCATGAAAAGCTAGATCTGAAGCTTCTCGAGGGCTTGCGCACCGGATCAAGGTGGTCGAATGATCCGGGTTGGGTAGCCCGGTGTAAGGCTTGTGCACACAACCTCATCCAGTTTGCCCCTGTCCATCAATGGAATGAAGGACCAGGTTTCCTTGGTGCTGTTGATGACGAATATGTCGAAGATGGTTCGGAAGACGAGGAAGAGGACAAAGCTTCAGATATTGAAGAGAATGAAGATGACGACAAGGATGAAGCTAACCCGGACAACGAGGCTGAAGCTGCTGCTGCACCCGCTGGCGCCGAGTTACCCCCTCCTCCTGCTGCTCCTTGAGCACCAAAAAACACTTTGAAATTTATCAGATCCCTGGTATGCCGGGTGCAGACGTATTAAGCATACTGATTATGTTTTTCTACTAAATTGTTCACCCCAGATTGACTTGGGCATAGTCCTCGAGTTTCATTTTCTTGTTTCTCGAATTTCATGGCTCGGCTCGCGTCTACCTTGATTCGGTTTTGTCACTTACGAGTCCGAGTTTCAAAAATTGACTTAACAATACTTGGAAACTTTAGGACTAGCTCAAAATAATCCAGCATAGTAAAAACAAGGTAACCATAAAGTTAGTCCGAATAACAAACGTCGGCTCGATTACGTTCTTCTCCTTTGTCGTTTTTCGTGTGCTATGCAATTCCAAACTTGTTCTCTTGCTTGCCATGAAGCCAAATCTTGTTGGACAACAGCAAGTTGAAGAGTTGAGTTTTTGGTGCTCACACACTACTAATCCAGCTTAGGCAGAAGCAACTTAAGCCAGCCGACATAAAAATAAATAACAAGCACAAAAGACAACAAATATTATTAAGGCAGTCCCCGAGTTACTACTCGAGGTCCCAAGATTTCATTGATAAACTCATTGCCGGCATACATACCGATGTATGAGAGACTCGGATACACACACTTCTTTGTTAAGTGTAGAACAGACGAAGTAGAGCTACATTCCATGGACGCTTAGATTCCTGGCTGGACCTGTCCGCCTTGTTCTTCTCCTGTGGGTTGGATCGATGAGGTAATAAGAGTTATTGTGCAATGCTTTGCTCACAATGAATGGCCCTTCCCATGAGGGGGGATAACTTATGCATGCCAGCAGTACGTTGTACCAGCCAGAGTACTAGATCACCTTCCAGGAAGACTCAGGGGCTTAATTTCCGGCTATGATAGTGTTGGAGATTTTTCTGATATATGGCGGATCTAGACAATGCCAATTCTCTCGCTTCTTCTAGCAGATCAACATCATTTTGCCGGGCTTCTCGCACTTTGGCTTCTGTGTATTGGGTGACCCTAGGAGAATCATGCTCTATGTCGGCTGGTAATACAGCTTCTGCCCCATATACCAGAGAAAATGGCGTATAGCCCGTTGACCGATTCGGAGTTGTTCTTAAACTCCACAATACCACTGGTAGTTCTTCTATCCAGCACCCCGCTGATCTTTGCAGCGGCTCAATTAGCCAGGGTTTTATCCCGGATAAAACTAATCCGTTGGATCTTTCCACTTGTCTGTTTGATGCGGGGTGGGCTACCGAGGCAACGTCCAGCCAGATCTTCTTATCTCGGCAGAATCGCACAAATGCTCCTCCAGCAAAATTGGTGCCATTATCTGTTATGATACTGTGAGGATAGCCATATCTCAGAATGATATCTTTGAGGAATGTCACGGTTGTAGCTCCATCACATTTTCTTATCGGCTTTACTTCAATCCATTTTGTAAACTTGTCAACCATAACCAAGATATGGGTCGTATTTCCTCTCACCGGTTTAAATGGGCCAACCATATCCAAACACCATACGGCAAATGGCCAGGTAATTGGTATGGTCTTGAGCTCCGACATTGGCATGTGTGCCTTGGAAGCATACCTCTGCCAACCATTGCATTTTCTTACTAGATCTTCTGCTTGTTCCAAGGCACTTGGCCAGTAGAACCCATGCCGAAAAGCTTTTGCCACGAAAGCTCTAGATGAGGCGTGATGCCCACATTCCCCTTGATGTATATCTCGGAGGATGTCAAGCCCTTCTTCCGGGTCAACACACCGTTGCAAAACATTTGTGACACTTCTCTTATATAGCTCGGCATTGATAATCGTGTATGCCTTTGCACGCCTATGAATTTGCCTGGAAAGCACCTCTTCATTGGGAAAAGATCCATCCTTCAGGATCTGGAATATGGGCAGTGCCCAAGCTGGTATAGTTTGCACCGGAAACACATCCTCATCAATTTCCATTTGATCTACCAACATAACCTCGGCCGGATCATGCTGCGCAGTCCTCGGGTTCTGCGAAGTAGTCCCCGGGTCTCCTAAACCACTTCCCACATCAATGTCCATGGGTACAGCTCCGGACTCCGGATCTGCCGGGATATAGATTGACTCGGATTCTAGGGACAACATGATGGATGGATTTCTGAGGTGCTCTAGTGCTACTCCTGGTAGAATCGCTTGTCAGGTTGATCCAAGCTTCGACAATACGCCGGCAGCCTCGTTTTCCAGTTGGGGTACATGGTGAAACTCGCATCCCTCGAAGTACCCTGATATCTTTTGCACATGAAATCTGTACAATGCCATGTTTGCATCCAAAGCATCCCATTGCCCCGAGACTTGCTGAACTACCAAATCCGAGTCACCAAAGCACTGGATCCGACGTATTCCAATTTCTTTTGCCACTTTGAGCCCATGCACAAGGGCTTCATATTTCGCAACATTGTTTGATGCTGCGAAATGGATCTGCAGCACATACTTCAGCTGGTCCTTCTTGGGTGAGGTAAGCACAACTTCGGCGCCTAACCCGGTTTTTGTCTTTGATCCGTCAAAATGCATTCTCCAGTAGTTCGGATCTAGAAACGGTGGCTCATATTGCATTTCAGCCCAATCTACGAAAAAGTCAGCCATAGCCTGAGACTTGATCGCATCTCTTCTGTCGTCTTGTGGAGCAGAAGGGGCCAACTCGATAGCCCATTTTGCGATCCGGACGCTCGCATCCTTCTTGCTCATTATCTCAGATATAGGGGCTTCACATATCACTTTGATTGGGTGTTCTTCAAAATAGTGTTTCAGCTTCTTCGTTGCCATATACACACCATATGCCATCTTCTAATAATGAGGATAGTTTTGCTTTGATGCTGATAATACCTCGCCGAGGTAATAGACTGGCCTTTGCACTGACTTACCCTCTTCGTCGCGCTCTACCACTACTACTGCACTTACAACTCGGTTGGTTGCGGCTATATAGAGCAACATTGGCTCTTTTGATAGTGGAGAGGCTAACATTGGTGCAGTGGCTAACATTTTATTTAACTGGATGAAGGCTTCATTGGCCTGCGACATCCATATGAACTCGTCCACCTTTTTCATTAGTTGATAGAGAGGCAATGCCTTTTGTCCAATCCGACATACAAACCGACTTAAGGATGCCAGACAACCAGTGAATTTCTAGACATCGTTAAGACATTTCAACAATTCCATTCGCTCTATGGCTCGGATTTTAGTTGGGTTGTCTTCGATACCTCGGCTGGAGACAAGAAATCCGAGTAATTTTCCAGCCGGGACACCGAAGGTACACTTCTCCGGGTTAAGCTTCATTTGGAACCTCCTTAGGTTCGCGAACGTTTGCCTGATATCATCAAGGAGCGTTTTGCTTTCCTTGGTTTTTATAACCACATCATCCACATACACTTGCACATTTCGGCCAATTTGGTCATGTAAACAATTTTGCATACAACTTTGGTACGTTGCCCCTGCATTACATAACCAAAAGGCATGGTGCGATAGCAATAAGCCCCATACGGGGTGATAAACGCAGTCTTTATTTGATCATTCGGGTTCAGAGGTGATGGGGATATGCCAAAGGGGGTATGCTCAGCAGTACGTTCCGAGTGGGCTGAAAGGCCGCGAGTGCGCCTGGAGGACAGCGACTGGACTCTGAAGAAAGGAAAGGCCCATCGACTGGCAACTGGAAGCCTAGAAGCGTAGCAGAAGCCCAGTCGGATTAGGTCAAAAGCCCCCGGATCCTTATCTTGTTCGGGGATGGCTTGTAAATCCTAGCGAGGTTCTTCATATATAAACCTCCCTAGGGTATCCTAAAGACTTACGTTCCATCATACGCCCCCTCAAGCGACTCGCTGCCTAGCCGCCAAGCTTGCCACCCTTGTAACTCGCTCTCTCATAATCTAATCTAGCAGGAGTAGGTCTTTACCCTCCGGGCAGCCGAACCTGGGTAAACCCATGTGCATTCGCCCCCATCTCGCACCATAGATGGCTGCCAACTCTTCCTCACGAAACACTCAACCGCTGCCTATGGCAGCGACAGCCGTGGCCATTTCCACGACAGTGGTGCCCACCGTGGGGCATAACGAGACTGGCCTGAGTTCTGCGGCGAGACCCTACTCGCCAATCGATCGGCCAATCGCCACCGGTCGCATGATTTCCATCGGCGGGATCTTACAGATCCTGCCCAGCAGTTATATCCCGGCATCACGCCCGGTCACCCACGCCGCGGTGATGCCGTCAGCTCCATTAACCTCTTCGTCGGCTTCACCGGCGCGATCGACCCAGCCGCGACGGTGATCGTTGGCGGATCGCCGCCACACCGCGACCTGCTTTCGGAGGAGCAGGTCCGCTCCATCAGGAGCCTCGTCACCAAGTACGACTCGGCCGCCAGAGACGCGGTCGAGACTAATGTCGCCACCAACGACGACGCCCTGAACGACGACACCGACTCCGCGACCCCTGCATCGGTCGGCGGATCTATCACCGCCACATCACTGGAGGACTCCATCACGCGAGTCACCAACCCCGAGGATTTCGAGGACCCCTCCATCCTGGGGATCTTCGACTCCGACTCTAGCTCAGAATCCCCCGAGGATTTTCGTGCCAGATCCAATCGATTTAACGCGATCTACATGGCGGGAAGCACAGCCGCGCCGCCAGATCCGTTCTCCACACTGATCCCGCCGACCGCGACGGCCACGGAGGTGGAGGAAGCCCGCCTGCGGCTCGCAGAGGCGCAACGCAACGAACTCGCCGAGCGCGAGAAATACCGCCTTGAGCGAGAAATCGCGGGAGCTATCACTCTACCACCAGCGCCGCATCAGGACCTGCCTGAACCCCAACGTTCAGGGCCACGTCCTGAACTTCAACGACGAGGGCAACCCCACGCGCGCCGCCGGGCGCGAATACTGCGAGAACGCGCTGCTAGGCGGGAGCAACCCCGCAAGACCACCACCGGGTGCGCCGGCGACTGGGGCTCCTCCACCACCCATGGGACGCCCGCCCCCACCGGACCAACCACGGATCATCATCTCGCCTCAAGCCCGTGACGCCAATGGGCTACAACTGTACTCCACCCCGATGGACAACGTTGTCGCGGCTGATGCCGTGATCGCCAACCTCAATGTCCAAGGCGACGGCACGCTACAGATCCAGTATGCCAAGGCCCTACTCGTCAGGGCCGTCGAGAAACAAGCCGTGGGAGTCGACCCACGGGGGCGAATGTACTCCCGCTCTTCGGCAAGCACGGCGGCATCAAGCAGCCACCCCACCGTGGCCAACGCATTAGTCTGCCCACCACCCCAGCCCCTGGCAAATCAACCACGGGCCGCCAATCCTGCGCTATCAACCAACGAGCCGTGACCGGCAAACAACACGGTCGCTGCCAACGGGCAACCCATCGATGCCTAAACAAACATCATCAACAACCAGACATGGCGGTCGCGCCAGCCCTACGACCTGCGGCACACCTTCACCAACCGTGGCGAACCGGAGCCAAGAGGCTCGCTCAGCCGAATCAGGCTGAAATGCTTTGGACCAATGATTCGCGGGGAAAATTACCCCGCCACCTTCAAGGCCCCTAAGGAGATCGAGAAGTACGACCCAACATACGACCCCGCCGTCATGGCAATGGGGATCATAGGCCACAACGACCTGCTCGCCGCTCGCTACCTCCCCCTGATGATGGAGGGTGCGACCCGGTAGTGGATCAACACCCTCCCTCCCGATAGCATTGATTCTTGGGAAGAAATGCGGGACTCCTTTGTCAGGCACTTCGAGGGCTCCTACAACTGCGCCACCACCATAGAAGACCTGGAGCGATGCATCCAAGGACCACGCGAGTCGACCCGCCGGTGGATCCAAAGGTGGCATGAACTATGGATAAACGCCTCCGGCATCCACCCAGACACGGCGATACACTACTTCAAGAACGCGTGCCGGTATGAACCTCTGGTCGCCAAGATCAAGAGGGTCTACCAGATGCTCGATAATATCCCCGACCTCCTCGAGATAGCCAAGCGCTACGCGCAGGAGGACCCCAACCAAGACTCCGACGACGAGTCGGGAGGAAGACGGCGCACTAGCATCCATGACAGTGGGCGCCTACGCGACATGCGTTACAGCAACACCCGCATCACCGGCAAGCGCCAGACCGACGGGCGAGTCGACTTCGTCGCCAACACCGGCTACGGCCAACGCGACTCCAAGAACTACCGCCGCAACGGAGGAAACTACCGCGATAGCGAGAACTACCATGCCAACAATGCGATGAGGCCGAAATTCGACCCCGCCGCCCTGCTCAATCAGCCCTGCATCTACCACATCAGGGAGGGAAAACCCGCCACCCACACCACCGCCGACTGCCACTCTCTCAAAGAGATCGAGAAGGCGAGACGTGCAAGGGAGGACCCCAACAACAACCAACCGCGGGACAACGGGAACGGCGGTGGCTTCGAAACCGCCGCCGGGTCGCTACATACCTTCACTGGGCTCGGCACCAAGCGTGAGAAGAAGGTACTCGCACGCGCGGTCGCCGTCAATGCGGTGACGCAAGTCGACATCCCCCGCTTCCTAAACTGGTCCGAGCAGAGCATCACCTGGAGTCGCCAGGACCACGCGCCAAGAATCGAATATCCAGGGCTAGTCGCCCTGATGGTCAGGCCAAAGGTGGCCGACTACTGGCTGCCTAAGACGCTGATGGACGGTGGGAGCTCCATCAACATCCTGTACCTCGACACCTTCAAAAGGCTCCAGCTCCCAGAAACAGCCATCGAGCCAACACTGACGACCTTCCACGGCATCGTCCCTGGTCGGAAGGCATACCCGATCGGGAAGGTGACGCTGCCAGTCACCTTCGGCACCCCAGCAAACTACCGCACGGAGAGAATCGTCTTCGAGCTGGTGAACTTCCGTAGTCCCTACCACTGCGTCCTGGGCCGCCTGGCATTCGCAAAGTTCATGGCGACCCCACACTACGCCTACAACATGATGAAGCTCCCCGGGGCGAGCGGCATCATCACCGTCCACGGCGACCCCGATATGGCCGTGGAATGCGAGGAAAAAGGCGCCAAACTCGCCGACGCCGTCATCGCCGCGGAGACTGACCATGCGGAGGAGCTCGCGAAATACGCGGGCAACATCAACAAGGACGATCCCACCATCTTGAAGAAACCGATCGCCGCGAACTACGCGTTCGAGGCGACCACGCACACTCGCACCGTCGAGCTCGTCCCAGGCGACTCCAGCCGGACGGTCACCATCGGGGCGCACATGAGCCCCGCATAGGAAAGTGCGCTCATCGGGTTCCTCCGTGAGAACCGCGACATCTTCGCATGGAAGCCATCTGACATGCTAGGTGTCCCGAGGGAACTCGTTGAGCACAAACTTAATGCCGAACCCAAAGTGCGACCAGTAAAGCAGTCGCTACGGCCCTTCAATGAAGAGCGCCGTCGAGCAATCGCCGAGGAAGTCCAGCGCCTGCTAGCCACAGGCTTCATCCGGCCAATCAAGTACTCCAAGTGGCTGGCAAACCCAGTCCTGGTTCTCAAAAAGAACAACACCTGGAGAATGTGTATCGACTACACCAATCTCAACAGCGCCTGCCCGAAGGAGGAGTTCGTCCTACCGCGCATCGATCAGATCATCGAATCGACCGCGGGATCGGAGTCGCTGTGTTTTCTCGACACTTACTCTGGTTACAACCAGATCAAGATAGCGATCGAAGACGAGGAGAAGTCGGCGTTCATCACGCCATTCGGCGCATTCTGCTACACGGCCATGACGTTTGGCCTCAAGAACGCAGGCGCTACATACTAGAGGTGCATGCAGGAGTGTCTAGCGAGCCAAATTGGCCGCAACATTCATGTCTACATCGACGATGTGGTGGTAAAATCCACCCGCCAGGACGATCTGCTCGCCGACCTAGCAGAAACCTTCGCAAATTTGCGGAGGTACAACATCAAGTTGAACCCTGGAAAATGCACCTTCAGCGTACCCACCGGACAACTTCTGGGGTACGTAGTCTCCAAGCGAGGCATTGAAGCCAACCCCACCAAGATCGACACCATCGCGTGACTCAGGAAACCCGAGTGCCTGCGTGAAGTCCAAAAGTTGGCAGGGCGAGTCGCGGCTCTCAGTCGCTTCATCCCCCGACTAGGCGAGAAGGCAATGCCCCTCTACCGCCTGATGCGCAAGAACCCAACGTTCCAATGGGACGCGGAGGCCGACGATTCACTCAAAGCACTCAAAGAAGTGCTACTCGCGGCACCACTACTCGCCGCACCACTCGACAAAGAGCCAATGCTCGTCTACGTCGCGGCCTCCAATCGAGTCGTCAGCGCCGTGATGGTCGTCGAACGACTAGAAGAGGGCAATGAGCGCCCCATACAGCGCCCTGTATACTACATCAGCGAAGTCCTAACGGACTCACGACAGCGCTACCCGCAATACCAAAAACTGGTGTATGCGGTATTTCGAGCACAGCGGTGGCTCCCACACTACTTCCAGGAGCACCCAATCATGGTGGTCTCCTCCGCGCCCCTGCAGGACATCATACGCAATCGCGAGGCAACAGGACGAGTCGCCAAGTGGGCCGTCGAGATCGGCGTCCACAACATCAAGTACGAGCCCTGAAAAGCGATCAAGTCACAAGCCCTGGCTGATTTCCTTGCAGACTAGGAAGAAGCACAGTAGCCAGAGAAGCTCCCATACCTCCACTACTGGTCGCTCCACTTCGACGGCTCCAAAAACGCCGACGGTGCGGGGGCTGGGGTCATACTGACCTCCCCCAAAGGAGACAAGCTTCGCTACGTGCTCCACCTCAACTTTAAAACCTGCACCAACAACATGGCAGAATACGAGGCCCTCCTCCACGGCATGAGAGCTGCCAAGGAGTTATGAACATAGGGTTGGACTGACCCAACTCGGGACTGGCAATAATACTTGCAGCTCTCTCTACACATCGTGTATGTTTTGTCCTTAGACCTGAGATTGTCACATGTACTTGATATGTGGATCGACCTACTTTGGGGCTATCAAACACTACTCCATAACTGAGTAGTTATAAAGGTGGCTTTCGGGTTTGTCCTTATACTTGCTGCAAGGCATCGGTCAATCAAGATGGGATTTTCCCCTCTCTACTTGAGAGATATATCTCTAGGCCCCTCGAGCGATCGGATCCATAAATGCATGGCCGTGCTACATATGGTTAAGCGTTAACCTAGTAAAGGGATTCCGAATTACAGTATCGAGAAAGAGAGATCAGCTTGGAGCTAGACCAAATATCGTAGGGCAAAGGGAAAGACATGTACTCTACCTTGTGATGGTTCGCCCGAATGATCTTTATATACGCTTAGGAATTGGCTCGTCTTGCTAGAGGCCGCTACCATCTATTGACGGAGGAAGTGTACTCATGTCATGTCTATACGTGTATGAACCTATAGGGTCGCACACTTTAGGGGTTGGAAGCCTAATGAGGATTGGATCCGAATTAGACTAGGCTTAGGTTGCTAATGGGCTGCTAATGTAGAAGCCCACCAGGGATGCCTATATAAGAGAGAGTGAGGAAAGTTGAATAGGGTTGAGAATTCCACCCAGCTGCCACTCCTCTTACGCATGTCTTGCACGTGCAGACCTAGCAGTCTGTCGTGTGACCTTCCACTCCGGACGTGTGGATACCTCGGAGGTGCTGCAGCTGTAGTACTTGGACGAGCCACCCAAAGGGGAGCTGCTCATGGGACGAGGACAAGGAGGAGACATAGAACATCTACACTATCGCGACATGCTTCATCGAGTTCCGCAACTGCGCGTCTAGCGGTAATCCCGTGATCTATGACAATAGTATTCCTGGTTGACGTGGTAGAAAATTTGATTTTACGCTAGTGTAGCCTACCCATAACCCTATAGTGGTATCAGAGCTGATGCTGTTCAGTCATAGGTTCCGGAAGTTTGCATATGGTGATATGTAGATTGATATGAATGATGTGATCGTTTGTATGACGGTGGTTCTAGATTGATCTATGATCTTACTTTCCGTGATCGTGATTGTAAGGTCGTCGAACGACTTACCCCTACCAGTTGGTTTCTGCCATTGGGGTAGACAGTGACACATAAATCCATTTGAATCACGCGAAGATCAATATGATTAATTGAATCAGGAACTCATGATCAAAGGAGTTTGGTCGAATCGAAACATTAGTCGGTTTATGGTAAATTTGATTTGCCGATCAAAATCCTTAAAGAAAATTGTATAGATTTGATCTCTCATTTTTCACAAATTTCCGGACGCCCAGAGATACCGCGAGGGGCGCTGCCCTTTTGAACCCCACAGGGGGAGACCCCCTTAGTCGTAGCCCCTTTTGTATCACGTTAAGGTTCATAGATGCTGCGATTTCACATGATCCGGTAGAATGTAATTCTATGCAAAACTTTTTTTTGCAGGATGTATGTGATTAGTATGGCCCAAAAATGTATGTGATGCATGTATGTATTTTTCATGACCTGCGTGTCGTGAGTAGGGTAACACGGCTGGAGCCATATGTGTTGTCAATTATTGTACTGGCTTGCATGCCAATGTGTGATGATCCCAATACCATGTAAGTTTGATTACTAGATGCTAGGAGTAATAGCTTGTATTTGTTCTTGGTGAACTCATCACATGGAGGATGGATCGCATAGAGCATGAAGATGGAGATCATCATGGTGGACAGGTTCTATGGCGATGGAGATCACCATGAGAAAATGGGCTATACTGTATCACATCTATGTGAATGCTATTCTTATACATTTTACTACTATGCATGCTTAGATGATAGAAGTAGAACGATCCCTCACAAAGTTTAAGTTAAACCATGCCCTCCCAACCAAACATTGAACCATCCTATGCCCTGCACAATCGTTGGTGGGTCTATGAAATTAGGGTGCCATGGTTTTCCTTGGTTGGATGGGTTTGTATCGGATACCTACATGCATAAGGGTTGGTGAGCTTAACAAGGTTCTTAATAGTTAAGGACCTTGGGGCATAAAGCTTGGGTTCCTAGTTTTGACATAGATATGTCACCCAACAACAAGAGTCATATGCGATATGATTAGCAAGAGTTGCTTACCGATTTACCTTCTCTTCTAGTAGTGATGCTAAAGCTCACTAGTCGACTTCTTAATTGTGGATCTTGAATCACTTAGTATCAATAGAGGGATGTTGATTTAATTGGGAGCATATACTATTAAAATGTTTAATATGTTTTACTCTTTCATGGTTACATGGCTTAGTATTTTGCATGTTTTTATGTTGTAGATCAATGGCACCAAACAGTTCATCACCTTTTGCTTTGCGTTCGATTCTTGATAAGGATGAACTAAATGGAACAAACTTTTCAGACTAGGTCCGTAACCTGGGAATTGTTCTCATGTCTGATAAAAAGGAAACTGTTCTGGATACCCCAATCCCGGATGAACCTGCTGATAATGCAACTGCTGCCCTTAAGCCTGCCTACAAGAAAGCATGTGATGAATCTCTTGAGGTTAGCTGCCTTATGCTTGCATGCATGGAACCTGATCTTCAAAAGCAGTTTGACGATCAAGAAGCGTACGATATGATCGTCGCGCTTAAGGACATGTTCCAGACTCAGGCTAGGACTGAGAGGTACAATGTTGCTAAGTCCTTTGTGGAATGCAAGCTGGCAGAGGGAGCAGCTGTAGGCCCCCATGTGATCAAAATGGTTGGTTACAGTCAGACTTTGGAAAAGCTTGGTTTTCCATTAGGCCAAGAGTTGGCTACTGATTTCATTTTGGCGTCTCTTCCATCTAGATATGGGCATTTCATTTCGAACTACCATATGCATGGGGTGGAGAATGGCCTTAATGAGTTATGTGGGATGCTGAAAACATCAGAATGTGACATTAAGAAGAGTGCATGACATAGCCATGTGATGGCTGTGCAGAACAAGCCTAGCTTCAAGAAAAGGGCACTTCTTGGCAGAAGAAGAAGGGAAAGGCTAAGGATACGATCCCTAAGCCAAACCCTGCACCCAAGCAAAAGGGTGGACCTGCAGGAGACACTGAGTGTTTCTTTTGTCATGAATATGGCCACTAGAAGAGAAACTGTAGAAAGTACCAGGTTCTTTGATAAAGAGTGTAAGTAAGAGTACTTCCCACTCAGGTATGCTTGTTGTAAATGTTGTGGACATTTTTCTCGCAGATTCTTATGTTAACTCTTGGGTATTTGATACCGGATCGGTTGATCATATTTGCAATTTGATGCAGAGGCTAATAAGGACTAGAGAAGTGCAGAAAGGCGAAGTGGATTTTCGTGTCGGAAATAAAGCAAGAGTTGCTGCATTGTTCGTCGGTGTCATGCAGCTTCACCTTCCGTCAGGATTTATTATGGAGTTAAATAATTGTTATTACATTCCTAGTGTGGGTCGAAACATTTTATCACCTTCATGTTTGATGAGGGATGGATATTCATTCGCGAGTACAAACAATGGTTGTGTAATCTCTAAGAATGCTATGTTTGTGGTTGATGCTCCCATTATGAATGGGTTATTTATTTTAAATCTTGATGATGCATTTGTTTACAATGTTAGTGCTAAAAGGTTTCGGCCTAATGATTTGAGTCCTACCTATATATGGCATTGTCGTCTGGGGCATATAAGTGAAAATCGCATGAAGAAGCTCCATTGTGATGGTCTTCTAACTTTGTTTGATTTTGAATCATACGAGACATGTCAAGCTTGTTTACTTGGAAAGATGACCAAGACACATTTTACGGGTTTTCTCGAGAGAGCGATAGACTTGTTGGAACTCGTACATACTGATGTATGTGGACCAATGAGCATGACAGCGAGAGGAGGATATCAATACTTCATTACTTTCACTGATGATTTCAGTAGATATGGCTATGTCTACTTGATGAAACACAAGTCTGGAACTTTTGAAAAGTTGAAAGAGTTTCAGAGTGAGGTAGAGAATCAATGTGGCAAGAAAATAAAAGCCTTGCGATCTGATCATGGAGGTGAATATTTGAATCACGAATTTAGCAATCATCTTAAGAGTTGCGGAATTGTTCCACAGCTAACGCCGCCCGGAACGCCTCAAAGAAACAGGCTCTCAGAACGGTGCAATTGAACTTTGTTGGACATGGTTCGTTCGATGATGAGCTAGTCGGATTTACCATTATCATTTTGGGGTTACGCTCTAGAAACAGCACCTTTCACACTAAACAGGGTACCGTCTAAATCCATAGTTAAGACACCATATGAGATGTGGACTAGAAAGAATCCCAGTTTGTCTTTTCTAAAGATTTGGGGTTGTGATGCATTTGTCAAGCGACTTCAGTCGGACAAGCTAACACCTAAATCGGATAAATGCATTTTTGTGGGATACCCAAGGGAAACCTTAGGGTATTACTTCTACAACCGAGAAGAGGGCAAAGTGTTTGTCGCTCCTAGCGGTGTTTTCCTAGAGAAAGAGTTTCTCACAAAGGGAACGAGTAGAAGGTCGGTGCAACTTGAAGAAGTTCAAGATAAGCCAGTCAGGGATGCTTCTACGAGTGATTCTATTATAGCAGAACAAGTTGAGGAACCCGTGGCAATAGAAGCACCACAACCATGAAGGTCGGCGAGGCTCCGCGAAGCGTGGGAATTATTATTGCTAGACAATGATGAGCCTGCGACCTATGCAGAAGCGATGGTGGACCCAGACTCTGAGAAATGGCAAGTTTCCATGAGATACGAGATAGAGTCCATGGGAGAAAATCAAGTTTGGAACTTGGTTGACCTGCCTAATGGTTTTAAAGCCATCAAGTGCAAATGGATCTATAAGAAGAAGATTGATATGGATGGAAATGTTCACATCCATAAAGCTCCACTTGTTGCAACAGGTTTTCGACAAGTTCAAGGAGTTGACTACGACAAGACTTTCTCGCCCGTAGCGATGCTTAAATCTATACAGATCATTCTAGCCATTGCTCCATATTTTGACTATGAGATATGGCAGATGGACATCAAGATGGCTTTCTTAAATGGAATCCTTACTGAGGATGTGTATATGATGCAGCCTGAAGGTTTTGTCGACCCAAACAATGCTGGAAATGTATGCAAACTTCCAAAGTCTATTTATGGGCTGAAGCAAGCATCTCGGAGTTGGAACATTCGATTTGATGAAGTTGTCAAGGAGTTTGGCTTCACCAAAAACAAACAAGAACCTTGTGTGTATAAGAAAGAAAATGGTAAATCACTTGTATTTCTAATCTTATATGTGGATGACATATTACTGATTAGAAATGACATTCCTATGCTCGAGTCTGTTAAGACCTTATTGAAAAATACTTTTTCTATGAAGGACTTGGGAGAAGCGGCATATATTCTTGGTATCAAGATCTATAGAGATAGATCAAGGAGGCTAATTAGATTAAGCCAGAGTACGTACATTGACAAAGTGTTAAAACGGTCCAGCATGGAAGAGGCTAAGAAGGGATTCTTGCCCATGTCTCACGGCATTAAACTTAGCAAGACCTAGTGTCCTTCGACCACTAATGAGCGAGAGCGCATGAGTAGGGTTCCATATGCTTCGGCTATCGAATCCATCATGTATGCAATGCCATGTACTCGCCCAGATGATTCCTATGCTCTAAGTGTTACGAGTAGATACCAGGCTGATCTAGGTGAGAGTCACTGGACAGCGGTAAAGAATATCCTTAAGTACTTGAGAAGGACTAAGGATATGTTCCTAGTTTCTGGAGGTGAGGTTGAACTCAGTGTAAAGGGTTACATAGATGCGAGTTACCTTAATGACTCAAATGATTCGAAATCTCAATCAGGTTATGTGTTCGTCATGAATGGTGCTGCTGTGAGCTGGAAAAGTTCCAAGCAAGATACAGTGGCCTCCTCTTCAACATAAGCTGAATATATTGTTGCCTCAGAGGCTGCAAAGGAAGCTCTTTGGATTAGAAATTTCATGATCGCTCTTGGTGTGGTTCAAGGCACGTCCAATCCCATGGACGTTTATTGTGACAACAATGGTGCTATTGCACAAGCCAAGGAACCTAGACAGCACCAGAAGAACAAACATATTCGAATGCGTTACCATCTGATTCGTGAGTTCATTGATGATGGTAGTGTCATTTTATGCAAAATACATATCGACTCAAATGTTGTTGATCCCTTGACAAAGCCACTCCCGTAGCCTGCGCATGAAGGGCACACAAGAGCAATAGGTATTAGATACTATCTAGATTGACTCTAGTGCAAGTGGGAGACTGAAGGAAATATGCCCTAGAGGCAATCATAGAGATGATTGTATTTCATATGTATCCATGAGTTTTTATTATGTTCCTTGAATATCCATATATCAGGCAACTTGTATTGATTGGCAATTATGTGAATTGTTTGTGAAACTCTTTACTTGTATGGTTATCTAATAGTTGTCCCTAGTCGGAGTTCATGTGAGGACACACGTGAATATTAGACTAGCACATCAATTGGTTGATGACTGGGTTTCGCAAGTCATAGACATGGAGATGTCAAACCAATGATGTGGACACATGTTATGAACATGGGGTTGGACTGACCCAATTCGAGACTGGCAATAATACTTGCAGCTCTCTCTACACATCGTGTATGTTTTGTCCTTAGACCTGAGATTATCGCATGTACTTGATATGTGGATCGACCTACTTTGGGCTATCAAACATGACTCCATAACTGGGTAGTTATAAAGGTGGCTTTCGGGTTTGTCCTGATACATGCTGCAAGGCATTGGTCAATCAAGATGGGATTTGCCCCTCTCTACTTGAGAGAGATATCTCTGGGCCCCTCGGGTGATCGGATCTAGAAATGCATGGCCATGCTACATATGGTTAAGAGTTAACCTAGTAAAGGGATTCCGAATCACAGTATCGAGAAAGAGAGGTCAGCTTGAAGCTAGACCAAATATCGTAGGGCAAAGGGAAAGAGATGTACTCTACCTTGTAATGGTTCGTCCGAATGATCTTTATATACATTTAGGAGTTGGCACGTCTTGCTAGAGGCCGCTACCAACTATTGACGGAGTAAGTGCACTCGTGTGATGTCTATACGTGTATGAACCTATAGGGTCACACCCTTTAGGGGCTGGAAGCCTAATGAGGATTGGATCCGAATTAGACCAGGCTTAGGCTGCTAATGGGCTGCTAATGTAGAAGCCCACCAGGGATGCCTATATAAGAGAGAGTGAGGCGAGCTGAATAGGGTTGAGCATTCCACCTAGCCACCACTCCTCTTACGCCTGTCTTGCATGTGCGGACCTAGCAGTCTACTGTGTGACCTTCCACTCTTGATGTGTGGATACCTCGGAGGTGCTGCAGCTGTAGCACTTGGACGAGCCGCGCAAATGGGAGTTGCTCATGGGACAAGGACAAGGAGGATACATAGAACATCTACACTACCGCGACATGCTTCATCGAGTTCCACAACTACACATCTAGCGGTAATCCCGTGATCTATGACAATAGTATTCCTGGTTGACGCGGTAGAAAATTTTGATTTTACGCTAGTGTAGCCTACCCGTAACCCTACACTCTTTTCCATGCTTTAACGTTCCTTGCATAATTTGTTTGCTAACCGTGGCGATTTCGCAGGTCTAGCGCCAAGAAGATAGGTCGCCCTATGGTGGCCAAGATTCCACCAGTCGATGCTTTGGGGAAACCGACCCCTCCAAGAAGAGGAAACCTGTTGTGGAGGACACGCCACCCGAGGTTGCGAAGAAGAAGAAGAGGGGGGACGTCACTGACGCTGCGATAGGGGAAAACGTGGAGGAGGGTGACTCCACTACCCGTGCCGAAGAAGCGACGGCAGTCCAATCGGAACTAGCCAAGGGGGATCCGCCATCAAAACCATTGGCCCCGACGACTAGCGCCCCGATGAGGACGGCTGTGTCATTTCTGCGCTTTATGGTGAAGGCGTTCTCGACCGCGGCAGAGACCCAGTCTCCACAAATTCCAGAGATCATTGATGAAGACATTGGGCAGCGTCGTGGGCGCACGTCTTTTGTGGTTCCTTTGACGGACGCCAACGAACTTCATCGCATGCTTGGGGGCTATTCGTCTGCGGTACCAAAGTTCGCAAGCCAGCGCATGGCGGTACCTAAGTTGCCTGAAATTGGCACGTTTTGAAATGTTGGGCCGCCAACTACTTAGAGGGGCCATTTCGAGGCAAACTCATCTCACCCCTGCCAAATTCAAACATTTCATTAAACTGCCCCGTGAAGTAGACGGTCGTGACCCTCATGTCGGTCATCTGTCGATGACGTGAGCGCCACCGCGGCAACCTCTTAGGCAAATCGAGTAGCTAAGTGGATTGGATGCGTTGACCAATTTCACAAATCCATTTCCACCTTTCCCCTGGCACCGACGGTGTCGGAATCCAACCTCCAGGCAGGACGATCCCTTCGGACATTTGACTTCCGGCGCCGAGTTGCTGCGCCCAGTCGCTGATCCCGAGCTCCAATGGCGCTGTAGCCACCGTTGCGAGGCTCTAGCCTGCCTCCACCGCCGACAAGCCAAGCAGCTTGGAGGATGGCAGATCCTACTACCAGGGAAGAAGAAGTTCTGACTACAAGCGGGTGAGATACCCTTCTCTTTTCTATTCACACTAATTATAACTGCTAGCTGGCTACTGAACCTCAAATTGTCTATTAGCCCAATGCTGACAAACATATTTTGTCCACAGTTTTCTGTCAAGTGGGATCTCTGTGGACCACCCTTACCTGGTTAAGGTAGTCCTCTTCAGGTATGACTCTAAGGGCAAGTGGTATGGACACCATTGTATCACGATGCTACGCAGATCTGCACTATATCTGGTATGGTTGCTGCTCTGCGTAATCATGATGAATTATGGCCGAGCAGACTACAAAGTTTAGCTTCATGGATGAACGTGACATCATGGTTCCTCTAACGTGTGATAGTCAGCTAATTGGGTTGATGAAAAGGTATGCTTCGGCATGCATGTTTGAGCTGAATTGTGATGTACTAGATGTGGAAGCTGCTGCAACTGGGAGTCGCCCTTCTATTCTTGGACAGGGTGGTTGCTCGAACCCAATTAGCTCCCGGTAAGCAAAGGTCTCTTGGGGTTCACATGTTTGTGCTGAATTGTAATTTTTGTTTTATTTACTCAGTAGATATTGGGCAGTTATGCAACAGTCTTGTTTCTTTGACAGGAAGCGCCGCAAGGTTAGAAACATGACTGTCAGGTCAGTCATTTTGCTGCCCAAAGAAATTAAAAATGAGTGGAAAGATGATGCTGGGCACGATTCTAGTGCCCATTGTCCTGACAATGTAGAGTACGTGAAGCTAAGAAAATTGGAACCGAGGAAGAGGAAGAAGGCAGGAAATGAAGAAGCCAGTGGACGTGAATGCTTGGTACCCAGGCTGCGGAAGAAGGATGCTGGCAATGAAGATGCATAGTAATGTGTTGAAATTGAACCTATATATGTAATTCGGTTAAATTCTGGAGCTCCGTGTGTGGTACTTTGATGGGCGATCTGCTCCTTCTTGAACAGCGCCGGCCAGTACGGGCTGGCCGCCGCATACCGGGGAAGCACCCTCTTCCACGCAGGCATTTGTCGGTGGCGCGCCGCGGTTTCGCTCTCCATCTCGGCTCGGCTAGGGAGCGGAGCCACCGGCACTCCCACATAGTGGATGCGCCATCCGTGGGGCACCGTCGCGGCCGGCTGCGCGAGGATGTCAAAGTGCGCGAACATCACCGCCTCGTAGAAGTTTAGCGCGGGCATCTCCATGGTGGCGTGGTGGAGATTGGAGAGGGAGCGAGGGGATGGACGACGAAGTGACGGCATGGTGGAGATTGGAGAGGGCGAGGGGATGGATGACGAAGCGATGCGCTGTGGCGCCTCCTATTTGTACACAAGGACGACGAAGCGACGGGCGGAATATCCAAGGGGCATTGGTCAGACAAAAGCAAGTAATGCAGGGTTAAGACAGATTAACGGGCGACCAATTTTTTTCCTCCCAGGACTCTAGGGCCAATAGTTCAGACCGCTAGGTCAACAAGTACAGCTATTACAACTTAAAAAGGCATGAAGCTTAAGCTAAATAGAACTAGTTATCACACATCTCCTTGATCTTCCTAATCTTAGCCCGATGCGCATCTTCCCGCGAGAGCAAGGATCGAATCGTCTGCTCCTTTCATTTAGCATCTTCCTTGCACAGCTTCAATTGTTTCTATGCATTTTTCTCATGCACTTGTCAATACTCATAGTTGTGAATTGCAGGACTTTGGCCTGGTGAAGATCATTCCTTGCTTGAGTCAGTTCTTGCTCTGCTTTAGCCTTCAGGGCCAACGCCGCGTCCCTCTCCTTCTCGACTTTGCTAACCTTGTCTTGCACCCACTTGAGATCTCACTTATGCTTGGTCGTGTCAACTGGTTCCCATAGCTTCATCTCAACACTGTCAATAAGTGAGCTGAATACGGATTCTTTCAACTCAACAGTCATTTCCTATAGTTTGTCCAGCGTTTTCTGCATCAATTTGGGCCACTCTGGATCTACCCATTTGCCAACATTGCAACTTCCGCATTGCATCATTGCACGATGTCCTTGACACCGTAGAAACCTCCTGCCTATGTTTTGTCCTTCGAATGCTACAAATATAGCAGGCACATATCCATGTTTACATAGAAGAGGACTGTCTTCATTCGTTAAACTGTCATAGTCGGAGTCATACATCATCTGGTTGGCGCAACACATCATACACGCATGAGTAAACAGATTAGATCTAGCTCAAAAAATAGATAACTGGCCACAAATGATAGAGATAGAGATGAGACGACTCACATCGAAATCACCGACCCTGTCGTCACGACGCGTTTCCTCGCTGTCTCCCCTTGAACCCATGGCGCGAGGGGGGGGGTGGTTGCCGGAGAGGGGATTGGGATGGAGGTGCCGTCGGCTTGCGGCTACGGCAAGATGGGAGTGAAGTGGGGAAAGTTTCTTCAAGGGGAAGGAAGAGAAGTACGGGGAGGAAGAGAAGTGATGGGGACATGACACTGGGATATGGCCCACTGAACTCGTGAGTCATGACACTCGCAACAGGGGAGTGCCCGGTGTTGCTAGTTTGTCCAGAGCAAGTGTGGCCAATCATGCCACAGAACAACCTACTCACGGATTGCTCTCACGAAGACCATCCCAATCGTCCAAGCGCCCCGATCGAACGGTATGTAACAATCGTCAAGCAGAACAACTGTGTTAGGGCATGCCTTCTAGAAGACTCGATCTAACGGTGGATCCATTGAGGGCTAAGGTTAGAGCTCTCCTAAGGTTAGAATCCATATGTGGTTTATGAAAAGAACACACATCCAATAAAACTGGTGGATCCTTATGTGGTTTGTGAGAACAACACACATGCAATCACACTGGGTGGATCCATATGTGGTTTATGAGAGGAACACACATGCAATGACACTCGTGATATGTGGTTTATGAAAAGAACACACATGCAATGACTCTAATTGTGGTTAATGAAAAGAGCAGACATGCAATGACATTGGTGGATCCATGTGTGGTTTGTGAGAAGAACACACATGCAATGACACTGGCTATGGTTCATGAAAAGAACAGACATGCAGTGACACCGGTGGATCCTTGTGTGGTTTGTGAGAATAACAGACATGCAATGACTCTAGTTGTGGTTCATGAGAAGAACACACATGCAATAGCACTGGTGGATCCATGTGTGGTTTGTGAGAAGAACATACATGCAATGACTCTAGATGTGGTTCATGAGAAGAACACACATGCAATGACACTGGTGTATCCTTACGTGGTTTGTGAGAAGAACACACATGCAATGACTCTAGCTTTTGTTCATGAAAAGAACACCACATCCAATGACTCTAGCTGGTTCATGAGAAGAACACACGTGCAATGTCACTGGTGTATCCTTATGTTGTTTGCGAGAAGAACACACATGCAATGACTCTAGCTATGGTTCATGAAAAGAACACACATCCAATGACTCTAGATGTGGTTCATGAGAAGAACACACATGCAATGACACTGGTGGATCCATGTGTGGTTTGTGAGAGGAACAGACATGCAATGACACTAGGTGTGGTTCATGAAAAGAACACACATGCAATGACACTGGTGGATCCATGTGTGGTCTCTGAAAGAGAATACACATTTCAATGACACTGGTGGACTCCATTTGTGGTATGTGAAAAGAACACACATGCAATGACACTAGTGGATCCATGTGTGGTCTCTGAAGAGAACACACATTTCAATGACACTGGTGGATCCATATGGGGTATGTGAAAAGAACACACATGAAATGACACTGGTGGATCCATGTCTGGTCTCTGAAGAGAACACACATTTCAATGACACAGGTGGATCCATATGTGGTATGTGAGAAGAACACACATGCTATGACTCCAGTTGTTGTTAGTAAAAAGAACACACATGCAATGACACAGGTGGATCCATGTGTGGTCTCTGAGGAGAACACACTGTTGGGGGGATACCCTCGGGTAGGGTCACGCTGTGGTATGAAAGGCCGAGATAGCCGAGGTCCGGCAACATCAAAGCAAGTACTGGCCGGGTCACCTCAAGGCAGGCCGAGTCACGGGGTAATCCGGACCTGGGGGCGTTCGCCTAACTAGCCCTAATCCGACTTAAGCGGTGAGTCGGAAGCGTATGTCTAACCTTTATGCAGGAAAAGGGTGTGGCTGGATGAATCATCGTCCGAGTCGCAGTAACCTTCTAGGAGAAGGAAGGAATCTTGCTGGTCAAAAGGAGCCCCGGTACGCACTTCCTGAGCGAAGCGAGCAAGGACTGGACCACCGGGGCATGGCCGACAAACGTGACGACGCCCGTGTCAGCTGACGAGCTAAAGCGTAGCTGACGAGGGGCGGGGCGTGGCTCACGTAGCTAAAGCGTAGCTGACGAGGGGGAAAAAGCACCCCGGTCGGTTTGCCACTTTGGGAGGGGGCATATTCTTAGGAATATGCCTCCACGTATGCCCTAGATTGAAACCGAGCCTTCCCTATAAAAGGAGGGCCAGGGCTTCAGTAGAGGGGTTGGATTTTATTCGCTGGACAATTCTGTTAAGGTCTAGGGTTCGAGGAGAGTTCTGTGGGTGAGAGTAAGAGAGCTTCTTCTTCCTCCTCTCGCCAATACAGCTCTAGGAGCACTTGTAACCTTGGAAGAAAATCAATACGAGTTTTGGTGTGGAGAATCAATTCACTATCCCTCCCTGGATTTCCCTAGCGCATATCAGTCCCCACCTTCTGCCTATACATGGCATCTGCCGTGACACCACCACGACAGTTGGCGCCCACCGTGGGGCTAGCGGCGCTAGCAGGGGTCAAGATCCGGACGGGAAACTTCATCGCCACTGGAGAGCGCATCGTCTCCGGGCTCGTCCAGTGCTTTGAAGCGCGGGACTTCGTCAGCGACAACGCAGGCTGCTTCGGCATGCGCCCTCTCCCGCGCAACGGCATCTTCCTCAAGCTCGGCGCACAGAAGGTCTACGTCGCGGTGGACGTGTCAGGCGTTCATCCGTGCCACATTGTTGAAGCAGGTGAACCGCCCCTCACCGTGGCTCGCTGGGAACGTATCGCTCGTTCCCCGGACCATGCAGAGGTAATGATAACAGCGCCGGGAGTGGTTACGAGCAAGGATCCGGCGCCAGATCCGGAGGTGACACCCAAGGCGCCAAGGAAAGGTAGGGGTTCTCCGCTAGAGAGGCCGGAGAACGTGCTGAGAGAGGCAATAGATAGCTTGGCAAACCCTGTAGTAGCAACGGTAGATCCGGCTCACGCACAGGCCGAGCTGGAAGAAACTCGGCAGAAAATACTTGAGGGCGCAAAGAAAATAGCCGAGGCCGAGCGGTCGTTGAACATGACGCTGCGTGAGTACGCAAAGGCAAACAAAGTTGATGCTGTAAAAGTTAAAGGGAGGAATCTCATGAGCGAGATGAACAGAGAAGGTGATGTCGAAATCGAGGAATCAGAGAACTGTCTTTCTGTGGGGCTGCTGAGGTATAGTACCCCGGCCAAGAACCTCAGAGCGGCGGACGCAGCTGCATCCGAGTTAGAGGGACTGACGGGTGAAGCCCGGCAAAGGCAGCAAAACCGGGTTAACGAGCTGGTTCGGATTGCGAACAGGCAAAACGAGGAACTGCTCAGGGCGAACCCGGAGAGAGCTGGGGCCTCCAAGATCGTCCATTCGGCGATGGGTAACCCGGAGAAATCCGCTGGAGCTGCGTCGTCCCCTCATGGCGATCCAAGGAGAGAGGAGGTGGTAACCTCGGCCAGACGGAACAAACAGATTGTCCCGTATGACCCGACCCAGGCGGGGAAAGAAAAAGAAGCGCAGAAAAATGATGATCGACGGAGTGTGAGGCGAGGCGAAGCTGGCCGAGGTAACCGTGACCAAGGCAACGCCGGTCGGAGGAACGTTGTCAACGGAAATGCCGGGCAACAGCGGAACATGCCAAGGCAAGAGCATAGTGCCGGCCGAGGTATCCAACAGAAAGGCGCACCGCACGAGCAAAACCGGTATAATGACGGTGATTCGGAGATGGCGAACGCGGGATATCCAAGACCGGACTATCATGTGATAGGTTCGAGACTGGGAAGCAGGGATTTGATGCCGGACGATGCAAGGTTGAAACTGGATCGACTGTATAGGTCGGAACAGATAGAATGTCAGGGTCCGCCGGGTCCAGCATGTTTTGGACCCCGGATCATGAAAGAGCAACTAGTCCCGAACTTTCAATTGCCCAGGGGGACCAAGACCTATGAAGGAAGTACCAAGCCAGAGGATTGGCTGATAAACTATGCTACTGCTGTAAAAATTGCCACAGGCAACCTGAGATGGGCCGTACGATATGTACCCCAGATGTTGGAAGGCCCGGCAAGGGTGTGGTTGAACAATTTGCCGCCAGGAAGTATCAACTGCTGGATCGATTTCGAGGAGATGTTCATCAGCAATTTTTTGAGTACGTATCAAAGGCCAAATAGGCCACAGACCCTAGCTATGTGCAAACAACGACCCAATGAGACGGACCGGGAGTTCTTGACCCGGTGGTGTACCGTGAGAAATTCGTGTGAGGGCGTGATAGAATCGTAGGCCATAGCATGGTTTGCACAGGGTGCAGGTCTGGAAGCGAGCTATGGATGAAGTTGCAACGGAAAATGCCAGCAACGTTGGCAGAAATGATCCGGATCGTAGATTCGTATGCATTGGGCGACCCGACCCAATCAAGGCTCGCATCGAACAAGTCAAGCGATGAGTACTATCAGAGGGATGGATCCGGGTCATCCCGGAGAAATGATTACAGAGGAAAAAGGAGAGATGATCGACCGGACCATCGGTACGGTTCGCACCAAGTTGCGGCCGTGAGTCAAGATCAACCCAGAGCAGGGGGTAGTCAGCGCCAGAAAACTAGAGGTCAATGGACCCCAAGGAACGATGGGAAGAAAACTTGGACACCGGAGCAAAAGAAGCAATGGCAAGAAAGGAAAGACCGTCTGAGGTATACTTACGAGTCGATGTTGGACCAGCCGTGTAAGTTTCACACGCCAAATCCGAACAACCCAGCGGGTCATACGACGAGGCAATGCGAGTGGATGTGCAAGATCGAGCAAGGTGGTTCGGGGAATGCTCAGGCACCCCGGAATGATCAGCCTCGGCAGGAGTTACCCGGCAGCAATTGCTCTCCGGAGCGAACACGCAACAGCTGATGTTGCCTCCCCCTCCGCCGAGGTATGATAACAATGAAAGAAGGGATGCAGTGCACCAAGTAGAAAATCAGCAGCAGCCGGATCAGAGGCACCCCGGAAATGAGGGGAGAAACGAGTACAGGGAGCATCACCAGAGCTACTGTGTATTTACCACAGAAGAAACTGATAGAAAAAGCTTGCAGCGTAGGCATATGGAGGTGAATGCGGTAATGCCGGCAGTGACGAGGTACATGCCTTGGTCTGATCAGGAAATCACTTGGAGCATTAGGGATCACCCCAAGCTCATGCCGAGCCCTGGTTCGTATGCGTTGGTGCTAGCTACATTCATTGGGCCTAACATTAACGTGAGATTCTCAAAGGTACTGATCGACAACGGCAGTAGCATAAATATCATGTACGCGGACACAATGCGCAAGTTGGGTATCTCAGAAAACATGCTCCAGGCCACGAGGACAACTTTCCATGGCATTGTGCCTGGCATTTCTTGCGAGCCTATAGGCAAGGTCCGGGTCGACGTCTTGTTCGGCACGAGGGACAATTGTCGAACTAAAAATCTGGAGTTCGAAGTAGTGAACTTGGAAAGCGTGTATCACACATTGCTCGGAAGGCCAGCGCTGAACAAGTTCATGGCAAGTTGTCATATAAGCTATTTGAAAATGAAATTGCCCGGACCAAACGGAGTAATTACAATTGCTGGGGATTTCCGGCGTTCGATGGAGTGTGCGTCGGCCGGATCAAACTTAGCCGAGTCGCTTGTGATCACACAGGAAAAAAAGGAAAATTCAAGAGGTGGCTGCGTTGGCTCAGTCCGCGCAACAGTGTTTGCCGGCGCTGAGTAACCCGCACGGAACTGTCTCCTTCTAGGCCGTGAAAGATACCAAGAACGTCCCTGTTGATAACATGTTCCCAGAGCGCACCGTAACAATTGGTGCCGGGCTAAGTGATAAATAGGAAAGCGAGCTCGTCAGCTTCCTCCGTGAGAATCGGGATATTTTTGCTTGGTCCACACAGGACTTACAAGGTGTTCCGAGGGAGTTGGCCGAGCACTCTTTAAATGTGAGACCCGGAGCTAAGCCGGTGAAGCAACCTCTCCGCCGCTTCGCCGAAGATAGGAGAAAAGTCATTGGGGATGAGATAGCTCGGTTGCTAGCTGCAGGATTTATCATGGAAGTTCTTTACCCGGATTGGCTGTCTAATCGGTGCTGGTGGAAAAGAAGAAATATGATCCGAACGTGGCAGTGGTTTGGCACATGTGTATCGACTACACGAACCTGAACAAGGCGTGTTCGAAAGATCCATTCCCGCTGCCAAGAATAGATCAGGTCATAGACTCAACTACGGGATGTGAACTGTTGTCATTCATCGATGCTTACTCCGGTTTCCACCAGATACCTTTGAGTCCGGAGGATCAAATAAAGACTGCGTTTATTACCCCGTATGGGGCTTATTGCTATCGCACCATGCCGTTTGGTTTAAGTAATGCAGGGGCAACGTACCAGAGATGTATGCAAAAATGTTAGCATGACCAAATAGGTCGAAATGTACAGGTATACGTGGATGATGTGGTTATCAAGACCAAGGAAAGCAAAACGCTCCTTGACGATATCAGGCAAACATTCGCAAACCTAAGGAGGTTCCGGATGAAACTTAACCTAGAAAAATGCACCTTCGGTGTCCCGGCTGGAAAATTGCTCGGCTTTCTGGTTTCCAGCCGAGGTATCGAAGTTAATCCAACCAAGATCCGAGCCATCGAACGAATGGAACTGCCGAAGTGTCTTAACGATGTCCAGAAGTTTACATGTTGCCTGGCCTCGTTAAGTCAGTTTGTATGTTGGTTAGGAGAAAAGGCATTGCCTCTCTATCAACTGATGAAAAAGTCGGATAAGTTCATTTGGACGCCGCAGGCGGATGAGGCCTTTACCCACCTAAAGAAAATCTTAGCCACGGCGCCAGTGTTAGCCTCCCCACTATCAAAAGAGCCAATGTTACTCTATATAGCCGCAACCAACCGAGTTGTAAGTGCAGTGATAGTGGTGGATCGTGATGAGGAAGGTAAGTCAGTGCAAAGGCCGGTGTATTATTTGAGTGAAGTGTTGTCAACCTCAAAGCAAAACTACCCACACTATCAAAAAGTGGCATATGGCGTGTACATGGCCGCCAAGAAATTGAAGCATTACTTTGAAGAGCATCCCATTCGGGTCATATGTGAGGCCCCTATATCCGAGATAATGAGTAACAAGGATGCAAGCGGCAGGATTGCAAAATGGGCAATTGAGCTAGCTCCTTACGCCCCGCAGTATGACCGGAGAGAAGCCATAAAGTCTCAGGCAGTGGCGGACTTTTTCGTGGACTGGGCTGAGGTACAGTACGAACCACCACTTCCAGATCCGAACTATTGGCGGATGCACTTTGACGGATCAAAAACCAAAACTGGGCTAGGTGCCGGAGTCATACTCACGTCGCCAAAGAAGGACCAGTTGAAATACGTGCTGCAGATCCACTTCACCGCATCAAACAATGTCGCTGAGTATGAAGCACTTGTGCATGGGCTCAAGGTAGCAAAGGAAATTGGTATACGTCGGATTATATGCTTTGGCGACTCGGATTTAGTGGTGCAGCAAGTGTCCGGAGTATGGGATGCTCTTGATCCAAACATGGCACTATACAGATTTCACGTGTAGAAGATTTCTGGTCACCTTGAGGGATGCGAATTTCATCACGTACCCCGGGTGGAAAATGAGGCTGCCGACATGCTGTCGAAGCTCGGATCAACCAGGCAAACAATTCCACCGGGTGTAGCATTAGAGCACCTCAAGAAACCATCCATCAGGCTAGCCTCGGAATCCGAGTCCATCTATGTCCCGGAGGACACAGAGTCCGGAGCAGCGCCCATGGACGTTGACACGGGGAGTGGTGCGCAAAACCTGGGGACTGTTTTAGCAAACCCAGGGACTGCTTCGCAAAACCCGGGGACTGCTCAGCGTAGTCCGGTTGAAGTTATGCCGGTGGATCATATGGAGATAGGCGAGGACGTGTTCCCCGTGCGGCCAATACCGGCTTGGGCACTGCCTATATTTCAATTCCTGAAAGATGGACATTACCCACTAAGGAGGTGTTGTCCAGGCAAACACAGAGGAGGGCAAAGGCTTACACGATCATCAATTCCGAGTTATACAAAAGAAGTGTGACCAATGTTCTCCAGCGGTGTGTTGACCCGGACGAAGGGCTTGAAATCATCCGAGATATACATCAGGGGGAGTGCGGGCATCACGCCTCATCCCGAGCCTTGGTAGCGAAAGCTTTCCGACATGGATTCTACTGGCCAAACGCCTTAGAGCAAGCAGAAGATCTGGTGAGAAAATGTAATGGTTGTCAGAGGTATGCCACAAAGACGCATATGCCGATGTCGGAACTCAAGACCATCCCAATCACTTGGCCATTTGCCGTATGGTGCCTAGATATGGTGGGCCCGTTCAAACCAGCAAGAGGAAACATGACTCACATTTTGGTAATGGTGGACAAGTTTACGAAGTGGATCGAGGTAAAGCCTATAAGAAAATGTGATGGAGCTACGGCCGTAATTTTCCTCAAAGATATCATCTTGAGGTACGGTTATCCACACAGTATCATAACTGATAATGGCACAAATTTTGCGGAAGGAGCATTTGCTCGTTTCTGCCGGGATAAGAGGATCCGACTTGACGTAGCTTCGGTAGCCCACCCCGCATCAAACGGGCAAGTGGAGAGATCCAACGGATTAGTATTATCCGGGATAAAACCCCGGCTCATTGAGCCGCTGCAAAGATCAGCGGGGTGCTGGATAGAAGAACTACCAGCGGTACTGTGGAGTTTAAGAACAACTCCGAATCGATCAACAGGCTATACGCCGTTTTTTCTGGTATATGGGGCAGAAGCTGTATTACCAGCCGACATAGAGCATGATTGTCCTAGGGTCACCCAGTAGACAGAAGCCGAAGTGGAAGAAGCCCGGCAAAATGATGTTGATCTGCTGGAAGAAGCGAGAGAACTGGCACTGTCCAGATCCGCCATATATCAGCAAAATCTCCGACGCTATCATAGCCGGAAAGTGTGCCCCCGGGTCTTCCGGGAAGGCGATCTGGTGCTCTGGTTGGTACAACGTACTACTGGAATGCATAAATTATCCCCCCCATGGGAAGGGCCGTTCATCGTGAGCAAAGCATTGCACAATGATTCTTACTATCTTATAGATGCAAAGCCACAGGAAAAGAACAAGGCAGACAGGTCCGGAGAGGAATCCAAGCGACCATGGAATGTAGCTCTACTTCGTACCTTCTACACTTAGCTAAGAAGTGTATGTATCCGAGTCATCTCATATGTCGGTATGTATGTCGGCAATGAGCTTATCAATGAAATATTGGCACCTCGAGCAGTAACTCGGGGACTGCCTTAATAATGTTTGTTATTTTTATTTTCTGCGCGTCAGCTGGAGTAAGTTATTCTACTTAGCTCGGATTAGTAGTGTGTGAGCACCAAAAACCCAACTCTTCGACTTGCTGCTGTCCAACAAGAATTGGCTTCATGGCAAGCAAGAGAACAAGTTTGGAATTGCGTAACACATGAAAAACGACTAAGGAAAAGAATTTATTCGAGCCGACGTTTATTTTCCGGACTAATCCCGTATTTATTTTTGAGGTAAGTCTAAAAGTTTCCCAGTATTGTTAAAACAATTTTTAGGCTCGGATTCGTAAGTTGTAAAACCGAATCAAGGTATACACGACCCGAGCCAAAAGATTGAACGAACAAGAAAAAGAAACTTGGGGACTACGCCCACGTTAATCCGGTATAAGTACTCAGTAGCAAAATATCACATGTATTTGGAATACAGTTCCACCCGGCATACCGGGGATCTCATGAATTTTCAAGTGTTTTTACTTAGGAGCAGCAGGACGGAGTTCGGCATCATCATCGCCCTCTTCGATATCCGAGGCAGTGTCCTGCTCCGATTCACCCGAGTCATCTTCAATGTTCTCAACTTCCTCTTCGCCTGCGGCTTCCAGGAAGCTCGGACCCTCAGTCCATTCATGAATGGGGGCATATTCAATGAGGCTGTGGGCGCGAGCCTGGCGCCGAGCTACCCACTCCGGGTCATCTGTCCATTTGGACACGATACGCAGCGGTGTGAGGAGGCTGGGATCTATCTTTTCTTACCACGTCAAAACGTGGTGAAGGACGGTATTGGCAGCAGCGCGGCCAGCGGACTCTCGCCAGAGGTCGAGCTGGGTCTCAACTTCAGAAAGCTTTTCAGCGAGCTACGTGATTCTCTCCGGAGCGTCATCGGCGGGCCAGAAGGCGTGGAAGATCCAGACTGAAACATCGACGAGGTCCCGGCCGTAGTTCTTGATAATTTCCACGCGAGATGACAGGTCGACCAACAGGTCCTCCATGTGAAAGGGAATGGGGTCACCCTCAGCAGCGACTGGAGTACCTCTCTCTCGGCGGAATTTGGCAACAGCAGCACGTGCAATGGCAGTACCCTCTGAAAAGTGGCCTGGGAAACAAGGCAAAGGACAAAGTTGAGAAAATAAGACATGAGATGTAACCTAGAGAAGTAAGGCGGATAAAGGAAAAGAAGTTACGAGAGATGTGACTGTGAATCCGGGTCAGCTCCTTGATGCAAGCGTCACGCCTTTTCCGAAGCTGCTCGAGCTCAGCATTTGCCGACCCAAGTTTGACCTCGGCTTCCTGGAGGAGTTCGCGATCCTTAGCACTTTGGAGTTGGAGGCGCTCGCGTTCCTCGGTGAAGTCCAGGCCAACCCTTTTCAGCTCGGTTTGGTGTTGCGCCTTCATCTTAGCCATTTCAGCTTTGAGCTTGGCTATGTCGTCATCTTTGGTCCGGAGGAGGGCGAGCTCATCATCCTTTTTCTTCAGCTCGGCTTGATGCTGTCCTGCTTGTTCGAGAAAATGCAGCATCATGTCAGGCACATGCACACTTTCTTCAAGCAATGCTAAAACCGTGTGTTAGCCCGGCAGAACCGAGGTATGAATGTTTGCCGAGCCAAGGAGGTAAAATGATGAGAAGCATAGTAAGAACAGATAAGAAGGACGTACCCTTGATCTGCTCCAAGTTCTTTCGCATTATTTTGTTTTCAGCTTCCACCCCTGCTGCGGAAACCGAACAATCAGATTCATTCGGCAAGTAAAGTGGAAGAAAAATGAGGAAAGGAGTGAGAAAGAAATTTACCCGTTTTCTCATACTCAGCGATGAGTGCAGCCTGTTTCGTGCGAAGATTTTTATGTGTATCCAACAAGCGCTGGAATTTGGCACTTCGGCGGTTGGTGGTCACCTAAAAAACATACAGAAACTTAAGTCAGGCGTGTGCATATTTGAAGTGTACTAAAATCTGGGCCAAGTGGAACTTAACCCGGCTCTAGGTGTGTGCATATTCGAAGTGTACTAAAATCCGGGCCAAGTGGGACTTAAACCGGCTCTAGGTGTGTGCATATTCGAAGTGTACTAAAATCCGGGCCAAGTGGAACTTAACCCGGCTCTAGGTGTGTGCATATTCGAAGTGTGCTAAAATCCGGGCCAAGTGGAACTTAACCCGGCTCTTGGTCTGTGCATGTTCGAAGTTATTATGGAGCTACGTAGGTTCTATAAAAAAGCATCCGACCAAGTAACAAGTTACTCCCCCGGAGGCTCTGGGACTAATGGTTATTATCTACAATTTACGAAGGAGAAACGGCGTACCTCCATCATCCGTCCAGCAAGGTTAATGGCCTTGGCGGCGGTATTCACTTGATCCGATTCGTGGATTACCTCGGCCTTGTTCCAGTTCATCATGAACTCCATCAGGCTTGGGGGTACCGTTCGCCTGAGGGCATATGTGGCGTCACCAAACCCTTAGCGTGTGCTTCCTTCCTCTCCACCAAGGCAAGGGCCGGGTTGGTATGCAGAACCAACTGCTGAGACTCAGTTGGCTCGGCAGGCGCGTCCTTTGCCGCTGGCGTCTTCTTGGGGAGCATGGACTCAAGGGTACGTTGCCCAGGCTCGGCAGTGCTGGGCTTGGTAATGTCTTGAGTTTTCTTACCCTTGGCTTGCTAGGAAGAAGAAGCCGTAGCAGCGGTTTTCCCTGCCAAGGTTGAGAGGACTCGGAAGATGCAGAGGAACTGGGCGCTGCTACTTTCGTTGCTGGACTTGGTGCCGGCGCTGACGTTTTCGCTGCCGGGGTTGGTGGTGCTGACGAGGCTAGAGTTGGTGTTGTTTTGGCTGCTGGTACTGGAACAGGTGCTGGAGTCGAAGTAGCTTTAGAGGCTGCTGGTTGTGGCGTCGCCGAGGTAGTGGCTGCCGTTGTTCTGGTTGGGCCAGTTTCCCTCGCCCCAGGATGATCCGGAGCGGCCGCAGAGCTTTCCAGAATGGGGCTCAGCGGACGTGACTCGTCATCGCGACGAGGCGAGGGGCTGGCCCGGAGAGGCGATGAGATACTGGACCCACTCTGAGGGACCTCCACCGGAGCCCTGTGAGATCAGGTAACGTCAGAAGGAAAGTTATGACGAAGTAAGGAAGAGCGAGTTACATAAGAAAGAAGGACTTACGCATCCGAGGTTTCGGCTGCTCTGGGTTTCCGAGCCCTTCGTGCTGGGGCCTTCTTTCGCCTTTTAGCGGGCTCGGAAGGTCCGGAGGAAGATCTTGAGGAGGCCGCGCGCTTTTTCTTCAGCGCCACCAGAACTGGCTCGCCTGTGGCGAGGGGAGGATCCTCGTGGATATGGCCACCGGCATGAGCTGATGGCGGAAAAGCAAAAGAAATGGGGACAGCCTCAAACGGTTCAATTATCTCGATATCCGAGTAATCTTCATCATCGGGCCAATCTCTAGCAGAAGAGAAGTTACCCGTGGGTCGTTTCGTGGCATCGGTCATGGGGAGAAACATCTCTTGGTCCGGCTCCTCCACGTCCGAAGTCTCACGGTCCGGTGCCCACTTAAGGGTCGGATCAGTGCCGTCCTCGAGCGTTTGCTGAAGGAATAGCTGAGGAAAAGAGTAAACAGACGAATCAAAAATGCAACAATAATAGACAAGTAACTAGTCTGGGGTAAGTTTGCTACATGAAACTCACCATGGGAGGAAGCCGGTCACGGCAAAAGTGCTCAATCCCCCAAGTCCAATCAGAGGAGAAATCCTTCTGAGTGGTGAAAAGAGCCTTAACCCGGCGGAAGATCTCCGTATTGTTCAGCTCGAAAGATGAAGTCCGGTTGGGATCGCGGCCGTAGCTCATATGGCACACCTTGTGGGTGCGCTTCTGGAGAGGGGAGATTTGGTTGCGCACGAAAGTGATCATCGCATCCTCGTTGCGCAACCCGAGCTCCTTCAGCTCCGCGAACCTCTTGCTCACTTGGTTGGCCAGGGCCGTAGGTTTCTTCGGAACGGCGTCCCACAGATCCAGGTTCGGCGGACCCGGGGTATAGGGAAGCAACCGGATCAAATCTTCGGTGCCTGTGTTCCGGACATAAAAGAACGTCCGGACCCAACCTTTGCAGGATTCTAGCCCTGTGACCCGAGGGAAAATAGAAAACCTCCGGGGTGAGATGGAGGCTGCTCCGAACTGCGTGAGCTGCTTGTCCTCCGGGTCAACGTGAATGTCCGGGATAACGTTGCGGCGAAGGGCGAAAAACCGGATCCATAGCTCCTTTGTTGGCCATAATCCGGCGTAGCCTTCAATCGTAGAGGCGAAGCAGAGAGGGAAGTAATGGCATTGGCCGGAAGATGGTGCGGCTGGAGATGGTAGGTGCTGAGCCAATCATGGAAAAAATCACTCACCGGGAGTCTGAAGCCCCGCTGAAAATGAGACAGGAACACAACGAACTCCCCGAGGTTGGGCGAAGGAGCTAGCTCGGTGGAGGCGAGGCGAGCGGCGACGCCGGCAGGGAGGCGTCTGGTCCGGTAGAGCCAATCCAGATCGTCCGGGCAGACCCAAGAGCCGACCCATGTGCCATGGTCCCCAGCGGCGGCGTCCTCCTCCATCTCTTGCTCAGCAATGGCGAGCTCTTCTTCAGTCATCTCCTCCTCGAAGCCCTCGCTGGCGCTGGAGGCGGCGGGGGACAGCGGCTTGGATTGACGAGGACCCGTAGCGGGAGATTGACGTCGCGGCGATGGAGGCGTAGAGGTGAAACGGAGAAGTGCGGCGGCGACGCTGTTTTTTGGCAGTACTGGCGGCGGCGCAGTCGCGAGGAAGACGAAGGAGAGTAGCAGCAGGCAGAGGCGTGCGGAGGGGAAAAATCCTAAGAAACGCACCCCTCCACTATTTAACCACCCACGTAAGCGGTGGGTGGGATCGCGCCCTGTGGACCGGCCAAACACTGTGGCCGTGTATTACCCGTCCAGACCAATCAGTAAGGAGCCACACGGAAGGCCTCAGGGCGGAAAGAATCCTGGGACGTGACGCACTGATGCGGTAAACGAGGGGGCAGGCGTGACGTGACCCGCGCACAGTGATGACTGACGGTTACTGCGGCGATTACTGTACCGTCCCTTAAAATAAGACAACACAATGATTACCATTCACATGGGCTAGCGTATGAAAGAAGGAAGTAAGACCCGGAAAGAGTTGTGGTAACTCGGCTAGCAAGTGAAAACTTGCAACATGCGAAGGGAACGTAAATCCAAGCCGTCCGAGGTACAGAGGTAACTCAGCAAACAACGACAAGAGCACGAGATGGAACCTGGTGTGGCCTTAGCGGCCAAGGCAGCTAAGACCACCAGCTTCGGGGACTAATGTTCGGGGGATACCCCCGGGTAGGGTCACGCCGTGGTATGAAAGGCCGAGTTAGCCGAGGTCCGGCAACATCAAAGCAAGTACTGGCCAGGTCACCTCAAGGCAGGCCGAGTCACGGGGTAATCCGCACCTAGGGGCGTTCCCCTAACTAGCCCTAATCCGACTTAAGCGGTGAGTCGGAACGTATGTCTAACCTTTATGCAGGAAAAGGGTGTGGCTGGATGAATCATCGTCCGGGTCGCAGTACCTTCTAGGAGAAGGAAGGAATCTTGCTGGTCAAAAGGAGCCCCGGTACGCACTACCTGAGCGAAGCGAGCAAGGACTGGACCACCAGGGCGTGGCCGACAAACGTGACGACGCCTGTGTCAGCTGACGAGCTAAAGCGTAGCTGACGAGGGGCGGGGCGTGGCTCACGTAGCTAAAGCGTAGCTGACGAGGGGGAAAAAGCACCCCGGTCGGTTTGCCACTTTGGGAGGGGGCATATTCTTAGGAATATGCCTCCACGTATGCCCTAGATTGAAACCGAGCCTTCCCTATAAAAGGAGGGCTAGGGCTTCAGTAGAGGGGGTTGGATTTTATTCGCTGGACAATTCTGTTAAGGTCTAGGGTTCGAGGTGAGGTCTGTGGGTAAGAGTAAGAGAGCTTCTTCTTCCTCCTCTCGCCAATACAGCTCTAGGAGCACTTGTAACCTTGGAAGAAAATCAATACGAGTTTTGGTGTGGAGAATCACTTCACTATCCCTCCCTGGATTCCCCTAGCGCATATCAGTCCCCACCTTCTGCCTATACATGGCATCTACCGTGACACCACCACGACACACACATTTCAATGACACTGGTGGATCCTTATGTGGTCTATGAAAAGAACACACATGCAATGACTCTAGTTGTTGTTAGTAAAATGAGCAGGCATGCAATGATACCGATGGATCCATATGTGGACTCTGAACAGAACACACATTTCAATGACACTGGTGGATCCATATGTGGTATGTGAAAAGAACACACATGAAATGACTGAAGTTGTTTGAGGTAAAAGGAACACACATGCAATGACACTGGTGGATCCATGTGTGGTCTCTGAAGAGAACACACATGCAAGGACTCTAGCTATGGTTAATGAGAAGAACACACATGCAATGACACTGGTGGATCCATAGGTGGATTGTGAAAAGAACACACATGCAATGACACTAGTTGTTGTTAGTAAAAAGACCACACATGCAATGACACTTGTGGATCCATGTGTGGTCTTTGCAGAGAACACACATTTCAATGACACTGGTGGATCCATATGTGGTATGTGAAAAGAACAGACATGCAATGACACTAGTTATTTTTAGTAAAAAGAAAACACATGCAATGAAACTGGTGTATCCTTATGTGGTTTGTGAGAATAACAGATATGCAATGACTCTACATGTGGTTCATGAGAAGAACACACATCCAATGACACTGGTGGATCCATATGTGGTTTATAAGAAGAACACACATGCAATGACAGTGGGTGTGGTTTATGAAAAGAATAGACATGCAATGGCACTGGTGGATCCATATGTGGTTCATTGAAAGAACAAACATGCAATGACTCTAGCTGTGGTTCATGAGCGGAACACACATGCAATGACATTGGGTGTGGTTCATGAGAAGAAAACACATGCAATGACACTGGTGGATCCATGTGTGGTTTGTGAGAAGAACATACATGCAATGACTCTAGATGTGGTTCATGAGAAGAACACACATGCAATGACACTGGTGTATCCTTATGTGGTTTGTGAGAAGAACACACAGGCAATGACTCTAGATGTGGTTCATAAAAAGAACACGCATCCAATGACTCTAGTTGTGGTTCATGAGAAGAACACACATGCAATGACACTGGTGGATCCAGGTGTCATTTGTGAGAGAAACAAACATGCAATGACACTGGGTGTGGTTCATGAAAAGGACACACATGCAGTGACACTGGTGGATCCATGTGTTGTTTGTGAGAAGAACAGACATGCAATGACTCTAGTTGTGGTTCATGAGAAAAACACACATGCAATGACACTGGGTGTGGTTCATGAGAAGAAAACACATGCAATGACACTGGTGGATCCATGTGTGGTTTGTGAGAAGAACACACATCCAATGACTCTAGCTGTGGTTCATGAGAAGAACACACATGCAATGACACTAGTGGATCCATGTGTGGTTTGTGAGAGGAACAAACATGCAATGACACTAGGTGTGGTTCATGAAAAGAACACACATGTAATGACACTAGTGGATCCATGTGTGGTCTCTAAAGAGAACACACATTTCAATAACACAGGTGGATCCATATGTGGTATGTGAAAAGAACGCACATGCAATGACTCTAGTTGTTGTTAGTAAAAAGAACACACATGCAATGACATTGGTGGATCCATGTGTGGTCTCTGAAGAGAACACACATTTCAATGACACTGGTGGACTCTAGTTGTTAGTAAAAAGAACACACATGCAATGACACTAGTGGATCCATGTGTGGTCTTTGAAGAGAACACACATTTCAATGACACTGGTGGATCCATATTTGGTATGTGAAAAGAACACACGTGCAATGACTCCATTTGTGGTGTGTGAAAAGAACACACATGCAATGAGACTGGTGGATCCATGTGTGGTCTTTGAAGAGAACACACATTTCAATGACACTGGTGGATCCATATGTGGTATGTGAAAAAACACACATGAAATGACTGAAGTTGTTGTTAGTAAAAATAACACACATGCAATGAAACTGGTGGATCCATGTGTGGTCTCTGAAGAGAACACACATGCAATGAGTCTAGCTGTGGTTAATGAGAAGAACACACATACAATGACACTAGTGGATACATAGGTGGATTGTGGAAAGAACACACATGCAATGACACCAGTTGGTTTTAGTAAAAGAGCACACATGCAATGACGCTTGTGGATCCATGTGTGGTCTCTGAAGAGAACACAAATTTCAATGACACTGGTGGACACTAGTTGTTGTTAGTAAAAAGAACATCCATTCAATGATACCAGTTGTTGTTAGTAAAAAGAAAACACATGCAATGACACTGGTGTATCCTTATGTGGTTTGTGAGAATAACAAACATGGAATGACTCTAGATGTGGTTCATGAGAAGAACACACATGCAAAGACACTGCTGGATCCATATGTGGTTTATGAGAAGAACACACATGCAATGACACTGGGTGTGGTTCATGAAAAGAACAGACATGCAATGGCACTGGTGGATCCATATGTTGTTTGTGAGAAGAACAAACATGCAATGACTCTAGCTATGGTTCACGAGAGGAACACACATGCAATGACACTGGGTGTGGTTCATGAGAAGAGAACACATGGAATGACACTGGTGGATCCATGTGTGGTTTGTGAGAAGAACAAACATGCAATGACTCTAGCTGTGGTTCATGAGAAGAACACACATGCAATGACACTGGTGGATCCATATGTGGTCTCTGAGTAGAACACACATTTCAATGACACCGGTGGATCCATATGTGGTATTTGAAAAGTACAGACATGCATGACACCAGTTGTTGTTAGTAAAAAGAAAAAACATGCAATGACACTGGTGTATCCTTATGTGGTTTGTGAGAATAACAGACATGCAATGACTCTAAATGTGGTTCATGAGAAGAACACACATGCAATGACACTGGTGCATCCATATGTGGTTTATGGGAAGAACACACATGCAATGACACTGGGTGTGGTTCATGAAAAGAATAGACATGCAATGGCACTGGTGGATCCATATGTGGTTTGTGAGAAGAACATACGTGCAATGACTCTAGCTCTAGTTCACGAGAGGAACACACATGCAATGACAAAGGATGTGGTTCATGAGAAGAAAACACATGCAATGACACTGGTGTATCCTTATGTGTTTTGTGAGAAGAACATACATGCAATGACTCTAGTTGTGGTTCATGAGAAGAAAACACATGCAATGACACTGGTGTATCCTTATGTGGTTTGTGAGAAGAACACAAATGTAATGACTCTAGCTGTGGTTCATGAAAAGAACACACATCCAATGACTCTAGGTATGGTTCATGAGAACAAGACACATGCAATGACACTGGTGGATCCATGTGTGGTTTGTGAGAGGAACAAACATGCAATGACACTGGGTGTGGTTCATGAAAAGAACACACATGCAATGACACTAGTGGATCCATATGTGGTTTGTGAGAATAACAGACATGCAATGACACTAGATGTGGTTCATGAGAATAACACACATGCAATGACACTGGTGGATCCGTATGTGGTTTCTGAGAAGAACAAACATGCAATGACTCTAGTTGTGGTTTATGAGAAGAACACACATGCAATGACACTGGTGTATCCTTATGTGGTTTGTGAGAAGAACACAAATGCAAAGACTCTAGCTATGGTTCATAAAAGGACACACATCCAATGACTCTAGCTATGGTTCATGAGAACAACACACATGCAATCACACTTATGGATCCATGTGTGGTTTGTGAGAGGAACAAACATGCAATGACACTACGTGGGGTTCATGAAAAGAACACACATGCAATGACACTGGTGGACCCATATGTGGTTTGTGAGAACAACATACATGCAATGACTCTAGCTGTGGTTCATGAGAGGAACACACATGCTGTGACACTGGGTGTGGTTCATGAGAAGAAAACACATGGAATGACACTGGTGGATCCATGTGTGGTTTGTGACAAGAACACACATCCAATGACTCTAGTTGTGGTTCATGAGAAGAACACACATGCAATGACATTGGGTGTGGTTTATGAAAAAACACACATGTAATGACACTGGTGGATCCATGCGTGGTCTCTGAAGAGAACACACATTTCAATAAAACAGGTGGATCCATATGTGGTATGTAAAAAGAACAAACATGCAATGACTCCCGTTGTTGTTGGTAAAAAGAACACACATGCAATGACACTGCTGGATCCATGTGTGGTCTCTGAAGAGAACACACATTTCACTGACACTGGTGGACTCCAGTTGTTGTTAGTAAAAAGAACAGGCATGCAATGATACCAGCTGTTGTTAGTAAAAATAAAACACATGCAACGACACTGGTGTATCCTTATGTGGTTTGTGAGAATAACAGACATGCAATGACTCTAGATGTGGTTCATGAGAAGAACACACATGCAATGACACTGGTGGATCCATATGTGGTTTATGAGAAGAACAAACATGCAATGACACTGGGTGTGGTTCATGAAAAAATAGACATGCAATGGCACTGGTGGATCCATATGTGGTTTGTGAGAAGAACAGACATGCAATGACACATGGTGTGGTTCATGAGAAGAAAACGCATGCAATGACACTAGTGGATCTATGTGTGGTTCGTGAGAAGACCAGACATGCAATGACTCTAGCTGTGGTTCATGAGAAGAACACAAATGCAATGACACTGGTGGATCCATATGTTGTATGTGAAAAGAACACACATGAAATGACTCTAGCTGTGGTTCATGAAAAGAACACACGTCCGATGACTCTAGCTGTGGTTCATGAGAAGAATAGACATGCAATGACACTGGTGGATCCATGTGTGGTTTGTGAGAGGAACATACATGCAATGACACTAGGTGTGGTTCATGAAAAGAACAGACATGCAATGACACTGGTGGATCCATGTGTGGTCTCTAAAGAGAACACACATTTCAATGACACAGGTGGATCCATATGTGGTATGTGAAAATAACACACATGCAATGATTCCAGCTGTTGTTAGTAAAAAGAACACACATACAATGACACTAGTGGATCCATGTGTGCTCTCTAAAGAGAACACACATTTCAATGACACTGGTGGATCCATATGTGGTATGTGAAAAAAACACACATGAAATAACTGCAGTTGTTGTTAGTAAAAAGAACACACATGCAATGACACTGGTGGATCCATGTGTGGTCTTTGAAGAGAACACACATGCAATTACTCTAGCTGTGGTTAATGAGAAGAACACACTTGCAATGACACTGGTGGATCCATAGGTGGATTGTGAAAAGAACACACATGCAATGACACTATTTGTTGTTAGTAAAAACAGCACACATGCAATGACACTGGTGGATCCATGTGTGGTCTCTGAAGAGAACACACATTTCAATGAAACTGGTGGACCCATATGTGGTATGTGAAAAGAACATTCATAAAATGACTCCTGTTGTTGTTAGTAAAAAGAAAACACATGCAATGACACTCGTGTATCGTTATGTAGTTTGTGAGAAAAACAGACATGCAATGACTCTAGATGTGGTTCATGAGAAGAACACACATGCAATGACACTGGTTTATCCAGATGTGGTTTATGAGAAGAACACACATGCAATGACACTAGGTGTGGTTCATGAAAAGAACAGACATGCAATGGCACTAGTGGATCGATATGTTGTTTGTGAGAAGAACAGACATGCAATGACTCTTGCTGTGGTTCATGAGAGGAATACACGTGCAATGACACTAGGTGTGGTTCATGAGAAGAAAACACATGCAATGACATTGGTGGATCCATGTGTGGTTTGTGAGAAGAACTGGCATGCAATGACTCTAGCTGTGGTTTATGAGAAGAACACACATGTAATGACACTGGTGGATCTATATGTGGTATGTGAAAAGAGCACACATGAAATGACTGCAGTTGTTGTTAGTAAAAAGAACACACATGTAATGACACTAGTGGATCCATGTGTGGTTCATGAAGAGAACTCACATGCAATGACTCTAGCTGTGGTTAATGAGAAGAACACACATGCAATGACACTGGTTGTTGTTAGTAAAAAGAGCACACATGCAATGACACTGTGGATCCTTGTGTGGTCTGTGAAGAGAACACACATTTGAATGACATAGGTGGATCCTTATGTGGTATGTGAAAATAACACACATGCAATGACTCCATTTGTTGTTAGTAAAAATAACACACATACAATGACACTGGTGGATCCATGTGTGGTCTGTGAAGAGAACACACATTTCAATGAAACTGGTGGACCCATATGTGGTATGTGAAAAGAACAGTCATGAAATGACTCCTGTTGTTGTTAGTAAAAAGAAAACACATGCAATGACACTCGTGTATCATTATGTGGTTTGTGAGAATAATAGTCATGCAATGACTCTAGATGTGGTTCATGAGAAGAACACACATGCAATGACACTGGTTTATCCATATGTGGTTTCTGAGAAGAACACACATGCAATGACACTGGGTGTGGTTCATGAAAAGAACAGACATGCAATGGCACTGGTGGATCCATATGTTGTTTGTGAGAAGAATAGACATGCAATGACTCTTGCTGTGGTTCATGAGAGGAACACACGTGCAATGACACTGGGTGTGGTTCACGAGAAGAAAACACATGCAATGACACTGGTGGATCCATGTGTGGTTTGTGAGAAGAACTGGCATGCAATCACTCTAGCTGTGGTTCATGAGAAGAACACACATGCAATGACACTGGTGGATCTATATGTGGTATGTGAAAAGAACACACATGAAATGACTGTAGTTGTTGTTAGTAATAAGAACACACATGCAATGACACTGGTGGATCCATGTGTGGTCTCTGAAGAGAACACACATGCAATGACTCTAGTTGTGGTTAATGAGAAGAACACACATGCAATGACACTGGTGGATCCATAGGTGGATTGTGAAAAGAACACACATGCAATGGCACTGGTTGTTGTTGGTAAAAAGAGCACACATGCAATGACACTGGTCGATCCATGTGTGGTCTCTGAAGAGAACACACATTTCAATGACACTGGTGGATCCATATGTGGTATGTGAAAAGAATAGACATGCAATGACACCAGTTGTTGTTAGTAAAAAGAAAACACATGCAATGACACTAGAGTATCCTTATGTGGTTTGTGAGAATAACAGACGTGGAATGACTCTAGATGTGGTTCATGAGAAGAACAAACATGCAATGGCACTAGTGGATCCATATGTGGTTTATGAGAAGAACATACATACAATGACATTGGGTGTGGTTCATGAAAAGAACAAACATGCAATGGCACTAATGGATCCATATGTGGTTTGTGAGAAGAACAGACATGCAATGACTCTAGCTGTCGTTCATGAGAGGAACACACATGTAATGACATTGGGTGTGGTTCATGAGAAGAAAACACATGCAATGACACTGGTGGATCCATGTGTGGTTTGTGAGAAGAACTGACATGCAATGACTCTAGCTGTGGTTCATGAGAAGAACACACATGCAATGACATTGGTGGATACATATGTGGTATATGAAAAGAACACACACGGAATGAATCTAGCTGTGGTTCATGAAAAGAACACACATCCAATGACTCTAGTTGTGGTCCATGAGAAGAACACACATGCAATGACACTGGTGGATCCATGTGTGGTTTGTGAGAGGAACAGACATGCAATGGCACTGGGTGTGGTTCATGAAAAGAACACACATGCAATGACACTGGTGGATCCATGTGTGGTCTCTAAAGAGAACACACATTTCAATGACACTGGTGGATCCAGTTGTGGTATGTGAAAAGAACAGACATGCAATGACACCAGTTGTTGTTAGTAAAAAGAAAACACATACAATGACACTTGTGTATGGTTATGTGGTTTGTGAGAATAACAGACATGCAATGACTCTAGATGTGGTTCATGAGAAGAACACACACGCAATGACATTGGTGGATCCATATGTGGTTCATTAGAAGAACACACATGCAATGACACTAGGTGTGGTTCATGAAAAGAACAGACATGCAATGGCACTGGTGGATCCATATGTGGTTTGTGAGAAGAACAGACATGTAATGACTCTAGCTGTGCTTCACGACAGGAACACACATGCAATGACACTGGGTGTGGTTCATGAGAAGAAAACACATGCAATGACACTCGTGGATCCATGTGAGGTTTGTGAGAAGAACAAACATGCAATAACTCTAGTTGTGATTCAGGAGAAGAACACACATGCAATGACACTGGTGGATACATATGTGGTATGTGAAAACAACACACATGAAATGACTCTAGTTGTGGTTCATGAAAAGAACACATATCCAATGACTCTAGTTGTGGTTCATGAGAAGAACACACATGCAATGACACTACTGGATCCAAGTGTGGTTTGTGAGAGGAACTGATACGTACATTTTGCATCACTATTCTATGTCTTAATGCACTATTATTTATTGATATATTTCGTATTGAGAGGTGATACTTTTGTTATTTCATCTATTTTTGCATGGTTGATGACTTTTGGAGCATGGACCACTGCAGTCAGGATTCTGATGGAAAAGGTGCTGTTTGGAGGCAAAATTCGCGAAGATCAGAAAATCCGGGAAAATATACGAAAAGGCCTATTTTTCCAGAAGACTAAGGATGCCAGAAGATGGAGTGGAGGTGGGCCACAGGGGGCCCACACCACCCCATGGCGCGGGCAGGCCTAGGTCGCGCCTAGAGGTGGTGTGGCCGCCCTGGCCCAATCCAGCCTCTCCCCTCTGGCGTATATCTTCCCCCGAAACCCCAACACTCGGGGAGCGACCACAGACTGATTCCGCCGCCTCTGCGGGGTGGAAAACACCGAGAGAGGAAGATCTCTCCGGCAGACAGATTTCTGCTAGGGGAATTCCTTCCTAGAGAGGGGAGATCGTCCCCATCAACACCACCATCAAGCTGGACTTCATCGGGATCATCATCATCATCACCACCATCATCACCATCAGCACCCTCATCACCATCTCCATATTGCTGTAAGAATTGGTTGAATCTTGCTATAGTTCATAGGGGAAACTTTCACGGTGCTGATTACTCTTTGTAGTTGATGCTATTGAGTGAACCTTTGAATTATTGTTTATGTTTAGATTGTTATACATCATTATTCCATCTCTGATCATGATCCATATGATGTCTTGTGAGTAGTTCGTTTTGTTCTTGAGGACATGGGAGAAGTCTTGTTGTTAGTAGTGTAGTTGCGTTGAGAAAGATTCAATAGATTGTTATTTAAGTTGTGGTGTACTTCTTCTAGTGGTGTCATGTGAACGTCGACTACATGACACTTCACCTATATGGGCCTAGGGGAATGCATTGTGTATTTGGCTACTAATCGTAGGGGTTGCCGGAGTGACAGAAACCTGAACCCCCGTTAGGAAACCACTGCACAAGGGACGTAAGGGTCTTAGAGTTTAAAGTTGTGGTTAGGTTTCTATCTTAATTACTTTCTTGTACTTATGGATGTTTGCAAGGGGTATAATCACAAGTATGTATTAGTCTTGGATGGGCGGTACATTAGCACAGGTTCACCCACACAACACTTAGCAAGCTAGAGAAGATTAATCTACTATATGAAGCGAAAGAACTTGGCAGTCTTCCCATGTGTCCTCGAGAACGTTTGGTCATCTATAGAAATACAACCGGCTTGTCCTTTGCTGCATAAAGGATTGGGCCACTTGCTGGATTTATTCCTACTGTCTTTTGTTTACTCGTACTATGTTTACTTGCTTTATCGAAAACCCCTAAAAATCCGTTTGCTAAGTATTTGTAGAGAATTCCTGATCCATACCACTAGCCAGCACATTTTGCTCCTGGTTGGGTTCGACACTCTTACTTATCGAAAATACTACGATACACCCCCTATACTTGTGGGTCATCAAGACTATTTTCTAGCGCCGTTGCCGGGGAGTGAAGCGCTATTGGAGAGTGGAACTGATAAAGGAAACTTCTACTGTGAGTATTGTTTACTTCTACTAGTTTCTTTATTTTCGTTATGGATAATTCGCTGAGTTTCTTATCTGGTAATGCTACTACCACTGCCAAGGTAGTAGATAAGCTACCACCTGCTGAGAAAGATGTTTTCAAAATACCTACAAGAATTATTGATCGTGTTTTGGATAACTACTATGTTGGGGATGGAACTGTCCATCCCGGTGATTATTTACTCTTTATACATGAATTATGCGGGTTGTTCAAGTGTGTAGGTATTACTATAGATCAAATTAAGAAGAAGTTATTCTCATTATCACTGAAAGGAAGAGCTGAGGAATGGTATAAGCTGCTGAAGAATGGTCAAGCTCTGGAATAGGAGGAAATAGTGCCTCTCTTTTATTCAAAGTTTTATCCTCCTAGTGAGATTCATAAAGATCAGAATCAAATATACAACTTTTGGCCTCTTGATGGAGAGAGTACAGCTCAAGCTTGGGGGATATTGAAGTTACTAATTCTCAAATGTCCCATTCATGAGCTCCCCAACAATATTATTATCAACAACTTTTATGCAAGACTCCCTCTACATGACAAAGATTTATTGGATGCCTCTTGTGCTGGATCATTCACTCGTATGGAAGAAGAAGTTAAATGGGACCTTCTAGATCGTATTCAAGACAATGATGAAGCTTGGGAGAA